>CAUYPK010110441.1:0-44580 GCA_963574355.1 Loris lydekkerianus | reverse complement strand
ATTGTTAAGTCATGGAAGAAGCCCAAGTGCCCATCGACCAACGAATTGACTAGCAAATTGTGGTACATGTATACCATGGAATACTATGCAGCCTTAAAGAAAGATGGAGACTTTACCTCGATCATGAGTACATGGGTGGAGCTGGAACTGATTCTTCTTAGCAAAGTCTCTCAGGAATAGAAGAAAAAGTATCCAATGTACTCAGCCCTACTATGAAGCTAAATTATAGCTTTCACATGAAGGCTATAACCCAACTACACCAGAAGACTATGGGGAAAGGACCAAGGAAGGGGAAGGGAGGGGGGAGGTTTTGGTGGAGGGAGGGTGATGTGTCGGGCCACATCTATGGTGCATATTTTTATCTATAATAAAAAGAATTAAATTAAATTAAAAAAAAAAATCACAAAGAAGAAAGCAGCCATAGGGGAACAGAGTTAATGGAAGAGTACCTTCAAGTGTTCACTCAGTTTACTCAGCATGACATAAGGACTTCGTCTCTCCTCAGGGCAGAGCACCTATAAACCTCTGACAGTATGTTTTTAACATACGTCAACACTCTGGCCCATATCTCTGAGGAAGGGAGCCTGCCCTTTGACCTCAGGCTTAATGGGGTACACAACTACAGAGTGGAATTTTAACTCCAGGCAAGATAACTCTGTGCATGCCTCAGGGGGGCCCAGGTCCCTTAAGCCTCTGTAAGAATAGCAAGCCATTTTAAACTCACACTGACATTTTCCCGGTTATTTTGCTAAGACATTTACATTCCACATTTGCCAAGTTTCACATATACCCTTGTAAGATGCACCACAGGTGATGAAAATGTGTCAAACGATCTATGAACCAAGTGTATGGTGCCCCATGATCACATTAATGTACACAGCTATGATTTATAATAAACAAATAAATAAATAAATAAATAAATAAACAAACTCACACTGAGTTCACTTTGTGTGCTTAATTTAGGATATGTTTATTTCTAAATATTATCCTACATCCATGATCCATTTAAAATGTGTCCTGTCTCCCCAGTTCCAACGGAAAGGTAGCACTCCAGAAATTGTCTAATGTGTAGGATAAAATGGGACCATGGGAATAAAAAATAAGTAATACAGAATCATATCACTATAATAATTCATTACTGTCATACCACTGTGATAAAACTTTTAGTAACATACCAACTACTAGTGAAGGCGTTTCATGCGCCCAACACTATGCTCTATACCTGGATTATCTGTTTTAATCTTCAGGAGGTAGCATTTATTATTTATCCCTCTTTTGAAAATGAATAGAAAATAGGCTTAGTAACATACCCCAGGTTACAGAACTAGGAACTGGCCATCGAGCTAACAATGTGTGTGAGCTAGGATTTAAACCAGGCATGGCACCTTCCAAGGCCTTGCTTGAAGGCACTAATACTTCTTTTCACTTGAGTCCTGGGAGGGCATCTGGAAGTGCAAGTTCCATTTCTGGTAACCTTCATACTCTTGATGGTGTTTACAGTGAACTAAAATCTCTAGGATTTTTATTTCTTTAAAATTTAAGTCACAGTTATTTTTCACGATGGTAGAATTTCATAGAGGAGGAGGAAAAGAAAGTAGGAAGACAGGGAGAACGAGGGCACTGAAAACAAAGGCAAAGAGAAGAGGGGTTGGGGACAGAGGAAATTTCTTTTGCTTATTTCACAGGCTTGTAGCAGACCACGCCTGGCAGGTGGGGTGGAGCCATTGTGGTCACATAGCTGGGAATTCTTCTAAGCCTTAAATTTTTTTTTTTTTTTTTTTTTGCTTTTTATTTCTCATGTTTTCTTGAGGGAACTACTGGGTTTCTGACAGCCAAAACTCTCTAGACCCCTGTGGTCTCTGTCACTGCGCTCACCTTTGTTCCCCCTTCCCCGGGAAGGCTGCCTTATGTTTGGGAAGTCTGCCCCCTCGTGGATTAGTGAAATATTACATGCCAGGCTGCAAAGCTCTCCAAAATTGGATCTAAGATCTAACGTGTGTAAATTGTTCAAAACGTTGTTGAAAATTTTGAAAAAAAAAAAAGAATAAATAAAACTTCTAGAGATGATTTCCATGAGATTTCTGAATTCCTCTCAAATTTATTTTTGGGTAGATTTTATGGATTTTCAAATCATTCCTGCCCCCAAAATCTCAAAAAACAAAAAACCCCACATGTATAAGGATCCAGATAGGTAATAACAACAGCAATCATGGCAACTATTATTTTCAGTGCTTTCTATATGCCATAACTGTGCAAAGTACTCTGCAAACATTGTCTCTCTCAACACTCACCACCACCCACCACCCTGCCACAGGTTTAACCAAGTGGAGATTTTGATTCCTGGTATATGGCAACTCTTCCAGGAGGGGTAAAGACATTTCTAACAGTGTTACTAGTTTTAGTTGACATAGCACGACTGCCACCCTCCTCACCAAGCACCCACAGGTTGGAGGTGCCGGACTTCCTGCACTTCTCCTTGACTGAACCAGAAACGATCAACTCAGCTGGACTAGCTGGATTCTTTGTCTTGGGAATTTAGAATGAGACCTGAAAGGGACATCGATCTGGGCTGGTTAGTGGAATGGAGTCCCTGTGGAAGAGCATCTGCTGCTCTGTGTGTGTGTGTGTGTGTGTATGTCTGTGTGTGTGTGTGTGTCTGTGTGTGTCTGTCTGTGTGTAGAAGCAGAAGATGACCAGGGGAAAGAGAGAACAAAGGGGTTGCACAGAGAAAAGCAGAAAGGACAACTCCTCTATTCCCAAGGCCCCCCTGCTAGTTACACTGATTTAGCTAATTAAAATAGGTCTTTTCTCCTATTTTTTTTTTAAGTGTACATAACCAAGTCACGTGAACAATAATATGTACACATGAACCAAATGTAGTAGTATAACGGAGTAAGATCTGAAGTTATTATGGCACATTGAATGATGCGCATAATTTTATTGTACTCCATAGCAATTAGGCCCAAATAGGGAGCAATTAATGAAAATGACTGTAATTATTATCATGTCAACAAAGCAAGCCAAGCAATTCCAGAGTCAGCTGTAGAGAGGAAAATTTGAGACAGTAGGAAGTCGTTCTGGGGCTTCTCTAAAGGGCCTTGGATTTAAAAAGCAGGACATCAAGTCCTTCCCTTGCCCCGGGTTCTGTAGCAGAGTCCAGGCGGCCCAGAGGCTCCCAGCTAATTAGTGTGAGCCTTGACTCGCTCCTCACGCCCTCCCGGCCATGCACGGTGTCTGGCTGTGACTCCGAAGAGCAGGAATCCTTAGACAAGGGGCTGTGGGGCAGCGCGGCCACCTGGGAGGCCTTCCTTCCCTCTGCACTGGACCAGCGAGATCCAGAGGGCAGAGAATTCAAGATGTTTTAGGAAATAAACTACCAACTACTTTCCATGGAAAGGTCTGTGTCTACCACTGGTGCAGAACATTTTCGGTGTGGTCCTAGAATAGCTCACCTGGGATCTGTGTGAGGGACCAAGACTCTCCTGGCAATAAAACGTGTGAAATTGCCTGGCTGAGCTCTCCGTGCAGACACCTGTGCAGCTGGGACAGGCTGCAAGACGTGGTGGGGGTAGGGCTGGATTTTGGTGGTTGAGACTGCTGGTTCCCAGCCAAATACCATCATCTCCTTCTCTTTTCCCCTGAGGTAAGACTAACAAAGAACACTCAGAGCAGTTACCAAAAGTCAGACTTCTAGAGTCCTGGAACTAGTTTGGCTTAAAATAGCCAGTACTTGGGAAAAATTCAGGGACTGGGAGAATTCCACTTTACTCCTTTCACATGTCACTAAATCAATACCGCGGTCGGAACTTTGATCAATTAGAGGTGCATTTGTGTCAATAAGCAAATGTACCTCGGATGTTTTACACGTATTACTTCCTTGAAAACATTTCTTTCAAATTAGCTGAGATCCTGGCATGAGATTCTGAGAGCCGTGGGACTATTCACAGAGAACCCAGAGAAGTTGCTGTGGAGTCATTCAGTAATTCCATATGTGTGATTAACTACCCTGTGTCAGTTATGTTCCACACTGGACAAAAAATTACAAAGTACAGCCTTTACTCTTTTTTTTTGTTTGTTTAGAGACAGGGTCTCCCTCTGTTGCCCAGGCTCGAGTTCAGTGGTGCAATCATAGCTCACTGCAGCCCTGAACTCATGGCCTTGCCTTTGCCTCCCAACCACAGTGGGCTGTGAGAGTTTCTACTCTTCAAGAGCTTAATGGGTCAGGCCCTCACCATGCTGTGTTGACTTAAGAAGGGAGGAAAAAAAAAAGGCTATTCCTATCTTAGAACATTTTAATAACCTCTGAACAGTTTACACAGATAAAGCTGGGTTAGAATAAATAATAAGAGGTGTCTAGGGGTGAAAGGGTGGGGGTGGGAGCAGGAAGAAAATTGTAGAAAAGGGGAGAGTTGTTATCTCAGAGCTGGAGATGGCGCCTTACTTGTGCATGGGAGGGCTGTTTTTAAACACTGTCTGAATCATCCTTCCACCTCCCTCTCCCCCTCCTCCTCTCCCTGAGTCACCCAGACTGCCATTTCTCACCTTGAAAGGACAAAGAGGAAAGCATGTAAGTGTATAGATTCTCTGCAAGCTGCTGGGTACATCTGCGCGTTTCATCTGCACATGGCAGTGCGCAATGGCTGGGAGCCGCTTTGCATAAAGATGGGAAACGGAGGTAGGAAGCAGCAGCCTGACTTTCCCTACCTCACACGCTGGTCAGAGGCACTGCAGCATTCCTCAGAACATTTAGACACACACTAGTATTTTCTTTAGCCTGTAGAAACTTCTGGAAAGTTTCTAGTACAAAACATTCTCCTCCATCTGGGAGGTGAGAACCTTCGAGTTTTAGTCTTGCTCAGCCCAGCATTGCATTTCACTCAAGAGACAACTGCTATGAATCCTGGGAATCTGAGAAATCATTGAGTTCATTCAACCCTCCTCTCCAGAGAGGATAAAAATGAAACTGCTTTATTCAGATGGACATTGATCCTATTTCTTAAACCCACTAGAGAGGAAAAGTGTGACAGATGAGGCTGCTTGAACCTATAACCAGCTTCTGCTGTGATTGGATTGACGGACTGACCCGTGCTTATTTCAAACCCAGAATCCTAATCACAAGAGTATACCTGCTTCTCTTACTTTGGGGTGCTTTGATCTTAGTCACCCCTTCTCCAAGCTCTCCCTGGGAGCTTAGCTCCCTTACTTAAAATTCCCAGCTCATCTACCTAGGAAGCTGAGGCAGGAGAATCCCTTGAGCTCAGGAATTTGAGGTTGCTGTGAGCTAAGATGAGGCCACAGGCGCTCTAGCCTGGAGCTGTAACAGAGTCAAACTCTGTCTCAAACAAAAAAATTTTTTTCCCAGCTCATGTCTCTGTGCAGTACTTTCTAGACTTCTTGCCTGGATTTATTTTTCCTGCCCTGGTCCTTCTACCTTTTGTTCCCTCCTAGAAAACAAAGCTAAAATTGACCTGTCTTACAGAGCAAGATGTACAGGGAGGAACAGAAACCAAGGGAAAGAGAAGAATTCTGTTCAAGGTCTGGCTTAGAAACCTGATCACCATATTCTTCATCTGTAAAATGAGATGAGTATAAATAAGAAAACCCACCCCATCGGGCTTGTGCTGTAGGTGCACCGGACGCCTTTCAGTTCTTAGAAGTACCCCCGCCCCACCCCCTTACAGGGCTGTTGGAAGGGCTATTCCTTCCGGGATTAGTGGTGAAGTCTGGGCTTTTTCCATGCCCATCTCCCGAATGGGGTACATTGCACCTAACAGGGAATTATCATCCCTCATCCATCTTCACCCTCCCCCTCTTGAGTCTCTGATGTCCATTGTTCACTGTGTGATGGTGCAGAGCTGTGCGTTAGCTCCCACTTTTAAGTGAGAATATGCAGTGGTTGTTTTTCCATTCCTGAGTGACTTCACTTAGAATAAGGGCTTCCAGTTCTATCCAAATTCCTGCAAAAGACATTATTTCATTCCCTTTTATGAACAGCAGCCCTTATTATCATGGAGTACGCTTTGTCACAAGGGAGATACGTGTAGCAGAGGCTCTTAACATTGTGCAGGGCTGGGCAAACTGAGCTTGTGTGGTGGCTCATTTTATGGGTCAATTTGACTGGGCCTCAGGGTCCCCAGATACGTGGCCAAATATAATTATAGGTATTTCTGTGAAGGTGTTTGTGGATGAGTTTGACATTTAAATTGGTAGACTACAGTAAAACAAAGGGCCTTCCTTAATGTGGATGGGTTTCAAATAATCAGTTGAAAGCTTAAATCATACAAGAACAGCTGACTCTGCCCTGAGTAAGAGGCATTCCTGCCTGAATGCCTTTGAACCGGGACATGAGCTTTTTTCCTGCCTTTGGACTTGAACTGAAGCATCAGCTCTTGCTGAGTGTAAACCCCACTGGCCTTTAGACGAATGACACCTGCTTCTCCAGACGTCAGACTTGGACAGGAACTAGACCATCACTCTCCTGGGTCTAACTTGCTGACTCACCCTGCAGATGCTAAGACTTGACTGCCTCCATGATGACCCATTTCTTTATAATAATAGTTATTACACATATATATCATTTGACCAGCAAGAGCACAGTGCCCAAAAGTGTGCAGCAAGTGCACGGAACAGGTTTGGGCAGTCATCAGCATTGGCGTATGGCCTGGTGGGTGCAGTGCAAACACAAATAGAGTCAGGTGCAGCTATATCAAGTGACTTCTACTAGTTCAGTAAACCACAGCAGGACTCTAACTAAAGATGGAAACCACAGGGACTTTGGGGGAAGGGGCAGATTAGACAAGGCTTCAAACTCCAACAACCCTCCCACTGAAAGATAGAGTCTACGTCCCGTCTCCTTGAAAATGGCCCAGAATCTGTGACTGATGTGACCAGTAGAATTTTTCCAGGAGTGATGTTGTGCCAGTTTCTGAGCTCAGGCCTTATGAGATCAGCAACTTCCAAATTGTAGTTGTAATATTTTCTCTGAAGAAGCCAAAGGTGTGCAAGAAATCCACCAGCCCTAACAGCTGCATGCAGGAGAAGGCCCCCGTGCACAGTGCTGTGGCTAGGTCCGAAAGGATAAGATCACAGGGAGAGAGGGGGGCCGAGGTAACAGGCATGTGAGTGAAGTAATCATAGTCATCTGAGCCCACTGTGTTTGGGGGGTAGTTGACTGTGCAGCAATAGAAGACTGAAACAGGTTGAGAGGGAGTAATAGAAATTCAAGCCCTAGCAAGGCCAGTGGGGTTCCGGGAAGTGCTGTTGGCCTAAAGGAAGACCACTCTGTTAGGTAAGTTGCTGGGCTGGGAACCAAGGAGAAGGCTGAGAAGATAACTCAGCATGTCCTAAGACCCTGGGCCCACAGCCAACACAAGCCCACCAGAAGGTAGGGCTGAGCCAGTTGTCATACTTCCTAGCATGCGGGTGACTGCCTGAGGAGCATCAGAAACTGAGCTCCCCCCAACGTAGGAAGAGTCAGGATGCCAGTCAGCTTGGAGGAGGGAGGGGGAGAGAGAGAAAGACCGAGAATGCACACAGGCAGGGGGGTTGTATACGGGAAAGATTGGCGGAAACAAGACGGAAGCTGTGAGTTCCAGTAAGTTTATTAAAGTAAATTACTCCTCTTTATACGACTTGAAATGTTTATATGTTACTACTGATTCTTTTAAGTTTCTAGTTTATTGGAAGCCACAATTGTGCTTACTATCTCTTTGTTCTTTTTCAAGGTAGGGTACCTATAGTACAGGGTTTAATGTGATTCTGTTTCCCAAAATCCAACTTTGTTTTGCCCCTTTCTGTGTGCCCCTCTGCTTCTGAAACTTACGGAAGTGTGTGAGACATGAAATGGACGTACAAACTACTGAGATCTCCAGGGCCCACGTTACTTAGAGGAGGAGCAGGCAGGGAGAAAGGCTAATTTAGTTCACAGTATTAAACAGAACTAAGAAAAAGACAAAAGTTGTGCATAGCCTGAATTATTTACCAATTTACAGTTGCTTTCTTAATTTTTTTTTTTAATAATGATTTTATTTATTTATTTATTTATTTATTTATTTTTGTTTATTTATTTTGCAGTTTTTGGCTGAGGCTGGGCTCGAACTCACCACCTCTGGCATATGGGGCTGGCCCTCTACCCCTTTGAGCCACAGGTGCCAATTACAGCAAGACACAAATTTAATAATACTTAAAATTAACACAAAATTAGCCAATCCAAGATTCCATATCTAGCACAGGCTGGTTCTGTGAGGAGTAGGGTTTTTTGGTTTTGTTTTTCTTTTCTTTGTTTTGTTACCAAGTTGGAAATACAGAAAGGAGCTTGCCAAATTTAAACTACTACATCTTCTTAGATAAAGAAATGAAATCATATGTATCACATCATTTAGGGAACTGTTTTCTTTATGCTCAACATACAAGCCCTGCAGATTCAGAAGTGATTCTCTTTATTCTGGAATGAATGTATCTTTCCCACCACGCACCAAAGCCTAGTTATTTCAAGTGAGTGAATCATATTGCCTTCACTTAACTCAAAGATTCACAAGGTCAGGTTCCATACACATATATGTATCAACTTTGTACATATTCATCACACGATCCAGTGAGTAGCAGACGCTGTAAAAACTTTGTGACTGAGGTAGGACTAGTTCAATTTCAAGCGACTCTTTTATAAATCACTGCTGATTGTGATATAACTACATTTTCAAGATAATAAGATATGTACCTTATCATGGTAGTTAATCTATACTTCTAAAGAATTATTTTTCTCTTATTTTGAGCCCCTAATCTATACATAATATGGCTTAATAATATTTCTTGAATCGAACAATATTAATGTTCTTCCTTATTAACTGAAATTACTGCTGTCATTGGGGTTTATAAAACTGAACTAAAAATCTGTGATCACCTTTTTTATTCAGTCAGATAAATAGGCAATAGTATTTTTTTTTTTTTTTTTTTTTTTTTTCAGAGACAGGTTCTTACTCCATCACCCAGGCTGGAGTTTAGCAGCATGCAGCATGATCATAATTAGGTAATAGTATTTGATGATACTTTCAAATGCAGGTAAGCTCCACAGTAGTTTAGCTAGCTCTCCCTGACAGTAATGGCATGAATTTTTAAAATTCTGTGTTTTATAAATATGACCAAAAAAGGATGTTGAGGAAAACCAGAAAATATTCTTGGGAATCAACTCTTTACAGTTTGCTAACAACTAACAAATAGATATTAGAAGTTAAGTTTCTCTCCTTCTCAGCAATGATTATATCCTTAAAGATTCCTAAGGTAGAAAAAGTCACTGAAAAGAATTTAAGGAAGAATTTGATTTAAAATTTAAAAATTTTAAACCATTCCTTTTTCCAGGATGACAAAGAGAGGTTTTATTTAGGAAGAACAAAGAGAAGTTTTGAGCACTCCCTAAGAGAGCTGGGAGTGGATCCCTCTCATGAAGAAGAGAAGGTGAGAGGGACCTAAACCACGTTATTCATTCAGCCTCCTGGATTCTGCAGATCGGCAGGGATGACTTCGCCTTCTTCACCATGTCTGGGGCCTTAACCAGGAGGACGCTAAAGACTGGGAGCTGGAATCACTCTCAGGCCTGGCATCTGGGCCAGGATGACATGAAGGCCGGGGTCAGCTGAGACTGTCATCCGGGACCCCATAGGAGGCCTCTCAGCGTGGCTAGAACTTCTTCATAGCATCGCAGTCTCTGAGAGTTCAAGATTCTTACACGGCCCCTACAGCTCCAAGAGTGGTTTAGTGAAGAAGACAAAAGCAGAGTGACTTTTAGGATATAGCTCCAGCAGTCACATTGTGCCACTTCTGCCATACTTTTTGGTTAAAGCCATCATGAGCTCACTGAGAGTCAAGGGCTGGGGACATATACCTCACCTCTTGAGGAGGAGAACGTCAAAGGATTGGACATGTTTAAAAACCACCATAATCCTATATTTCAGCTCTTCTAACTACTGGAAACATTAACAGATCTCCTCATCTACTGCCCATCTGTATTAGTCTGGATTCTTCAGCAAAACTGAGCCAATGGCATGTGTGTGTTTGTAGAAAGAGACTCATTGTAAGGAGTTGGCTGATGCGATTATGGAGGCTGGCCAGTCCAAAACCTGGGAAGTGGGCGGGCAGGCTGGAGACTCTGGAGGGCCCATGTTTCCCAGAAATAGGAAGAGCTGATGTTGCAGGTGACATCCAAATACAATCTTCTGGGGAATCCCGTCTTGCTTGGGGAGGCTGTTCTTTTTGTTCTTTTCAGGCCTTCAACTTATTGGATGAAGCCCACTCACATCAGGGGTTGGGGGGCAATATACTTTAATCAAAGTTCACCTATTTAAATGTTGGTCTCATCCAAAACCCTTACAGAAACAACCAGAAGAATGTTTGACCAAATATCTGGGTATCTCATGGCCCAACCAGATGAACATCTAAAATTATTATTGTACCATCCCTGTACCACATACCCAGTTTAAAAAAAAATCTTAAAATTTATTTTATTTTATTGGCACACAACTTGCATATTACTATCCATCTTCTTTTTTGATTTCTGCCTTTCTGGTTTCATAAGAGCTTAGAGGTATTCTCCCTAAATTTCTGTTTGGGGTCACATATAATTGATCCTGTAACTCACAGTTCCTAACCAGGGTCACAGAAGTAAATCTTCTTGCTACTAGAATGAAGTAATACATGAGTTTAGGCTGGGGAGGAATAACCCTGTGGTCTCCAGGGGTAAATCATCAGATGGCAGCTGACACGGCATCTCCATTTTGGTCCTAATGCAGGTCCTTGTTCACATTAGTTATCCTGCTTCCGCATCCTCAGCCCCCATTATCCTCATCTATATTCCATTCTGCTTTCTGCTGGACTGTTTCCTGCCTCACGTTAATTAATACTCATTGTAGAGAGCTCTCAGCCAGTCAATAATTGTGCAAAGTTCAAGCCATAAAATCCAAGCATTCTGCTTCAGCTGCACAAAGTTCATCATCCATGTTTAAGTTGTTTCTATTTCTATTTCTAGCAGTTATCACAGAAAATGAGCAATGCAAGAAGTGCAGGCAAGAAGACGTTCCCATGAAGCTGCGTTCAGATGGTGAACAGAGCCCCAGACAAAGGCTTCTGTTAGGATTTCTTGTAGTCACAATTAAATTATAAACATTGAGGGCCTTAGGCAAGAGAATCTACTGGTCTCAGTGGTACCTGGTAAACTCTCCTACTAAATGAAACCCTATTCCTCTCTCACAAAAGGGCTACTCAGAGGGGCCACTTTCCCCTAGAGGTGAGATGGAGGTATTTGTCCTTCTGTACCTGCTCTGAAATCCCCTGGGCTAGAATGTAAAGTCTCCACCTTTTTATGGCTGAATAGTATTCCATGGTATACATATACCACAGTTTATTAATCCAGTCATGTGTTGATGGGCACTTGGGTTGCTTCCACATCTTGGCAATTGTGAGCTGCAATAAACATTCTAGTGCAAACTGTGAGGGCAACGGAAGGTCAATTGTTCTTCTTGATGGGTTGGTCTAGTTTTATGCAGACAGAGGGAAACCCCCTTCCAAAGCCTGTTGATCAGTAAGGGCCTTTAATTCAAAATACTCTTTAAACCACGGAGTCATATTTTGGGGAGAAATGTTCTTAGCTCCTTCACTGCTATGAAAAAGAGTGTACAAATATCTGTTAGAACTGTCAGTTTTCAGGCAGCTGCCTACATCCTTGGTTCTTGGGCTGCTCGTGGGCCAAGAATGACTAGACATCCCAAAGTAAGGCGAGTGTGAAACAAAGTTTGTTGGGGAAAAGAAAGAGAGGTTTACAGAGTAAGAAGGTTGACAAAGCAAGATATGTTTGCCATAGACAGTGATGGGGTCCCATTGTTGAGACAATAAAAGGCAAAGAGGCCCAGGTCATAACCAGGTTCTGTTTTATACTGCCGGGGTTCAAAGGTCACCTTGGCACCAGAATCTTACTGCACATGTGTATCTCTCATGAGCCTCTCTGAAGGCCTGCTGGGGGAGGGGTTGTGGATGGCAATATAGATTTAAGCTAATGACATGATAAATAACCTTAAGGGTGTTCTAGGTCACCTTTAAGACTGTACCATACATGTATGGCTTGTCCCATGGGCCTCAGAGTCCTCTGCATTCTTTTGTAGCTGGCACCCTAAGCCCTGATTGGTAGATTGGTAGGGTGGTCCCTTCGCCCCACTTATAAGTGATCTCTGGGGATTAAGGTGAGCAGCACTGAGATGGGAGCCTAGGGACCCCATACCTTTGTCCTTTTCCCCTAGGAGAGCCGTATTCTTAACTATCTTACCTAACAGAACCCCTTTCATTTCTCTGGGATATATACCTAGAAGGTATTTGCATTTTAAACAAGCTTCTCTAGAGAGCTTCTTGCCCTAAACTTTGATAGCCTTTGACTAGTTTTGAGGATTTGACTAGTTCAGAGGCTTTGCTAGTAAGTATTTTGTCAAATCTTGTGCAAATACATCTCTAACTTTGCTTTAGTTTAAGAGAATGAAGTAAGTGAGATTTTTGTACTATCTCTTTTCTTTTGCTAGTCTGTCTTCCACATCCATGTTAAGGACATAAAACCTTGGGCACCACCTGCTATGAAAATCCCCTTTGATGAGTCCTTTCCTTTTCCAAGTCATTCTTAGCACAGTGATCCGAGTACCCTTCCTCAAACACCTCTTTCATTTCTCAACTCCATCTCACGTTTTAAAAAAGCCATTCAGCAGTTTTCACAGCCTAAACATTAAAACCCAATTCCTTAGCCCAAGCTTCAAAGTTCCATTCACAATCAGGCTCCATTCATCTTTTTGCCTCATCTTAGAAATGCTACTTTCTTACCTAGAGGTTCTCAAAGTATGGTCCCTGGACCACCAGCATGAGCCATTACCTAGGAATTTGGTAGAAATCCAAACTCAGTTGGCTTCAGGCCTATTCAATCAGAAACCTTGGGGGTGGGGGCAGGCGAGAAGATCTAGCAGGTGATTCTGAGTTTGAGAACCACTGCTCTACTTGTAATAGTCTTTCCAAAATGCTACTATTATTGTCAACCAAATTTGTCCTCACACTACCACACCTGCCAGAGATTACCCTTTCTTTCTGCCCGTTCAAATCCTCTGTGGCCTATGCACCCCAAACTGATTGCTTCTTTCTTCACACAGCCTCCACTGAATCTTGTTAGCAATTCCTCTCCCAGCCTGGGACTCAGACAGGACCTTTCCTATGAGCCATTTAACAACTTAGCCTGTATTGGCTCCTATGTGTCTTGCACACAGCAACTTATCAACTAAATTTCATTGATTTGAGTAGATCTGATTTACCTCTATGGAATGTAAAAGGCAGCTAGGGAACTTAAACTATAGCCCTGGTCCCTTTAGACCTGCTAAAACTCCATGTTATTCATCTACTTTCAAACTATCGATGAGGATAACAAGACAATTCAGATAGAAATCTAACTGTGATCTACAGCCCAGAACCAAAAGGAGGTAGTGTGAACTGGTGGGAAAGTCAACCAGGTAGCACCTGGACGATCCTTTATTTATTTCAGGAGAAGAGCAGGCTAACCTGCAGCACAGACGAAGCGCAGGTGTGGAGAAGACAGACCCCACCTGCATGCACAGAGGGAAAGGGCAGGAAACACAGGTGTGAGTCTTTTGTTCCTTGGCGCATTCCCTGTGGGTTTGTGGAGGCGTCTGAAAGCACTTCCCTTTTCTTTCAAGCTTCATGAGACTTATAATCTAAAAGGATGTGCTAGCTTTCTTGCAATTATTCAAGGAATAAATAGTAAATTTTGCATAGAAAAGGTAGGAGGGTATGCCAGGTTCAGTTAAACCTGCTAGAAAGCCTTCCAGAAGAACAGTGGGAAGGCAAGATGTAATACCTCCCCCGCCCCCCGCCCCAGATCCTGGAGTCTCCATATCCCACAGAGAATGCTGTAATGTGTTCATAATAAGACCATCTATCATTTTGTTCAAGTGCTGCCTAATTCACTAGAAAAAAGGGAGGGAAATGCTTTTCTCCATATAATTTGATACTAGGATTCATAAAAAATGCTGTTTTAGATTTAATAAAATGCTGAATGATTTTTCATCTTTTTTCTTGCTAATGGTTGGTTAATGAAGATGAAAAGCAATTATTTTTATAATACATTTTCAGGTAATTGGTGGCTAAGTGTACTTAATAGAGACCAATGAATATACTAGTTTGTAATAAATTTGTTTGAAAGGAAAGAATAAAACTAGGAAGACTCTGGAAAACTTTACCCTTTAGTTTACAAGTGCAAATTTTCCTTCATCAAGCATTACATGTAATTTATGATATGTTCAACATTGAAGGTGCTGTTATTATTTCTTTTTTTTCCATTCTTTTATTTGTTGTTGTTTTTTAAAGACAGGGTCTCACTCTGTCACCTGGGCTAGAGTGCAGTGGTGTCAGCCTAGCTCACAGCAACCTCAGACTCCTGGGCTCAAGTGATCCTCCTATCTCAGCCTCCCTAGTAGCTGGGACTATAGGTGTGCACCACCATGCCAAGGTAATATTTTCTATTTTGATAGAGTCTGTGGTTGGTCTCAGGCTCCTGGCCTCAAGCAATCCTCCCACCTTAGTCTCCCAGAACATTAGGATTACAGGCATGAGGCCTATGTTATTATTTCTTTAAAAAAAGGATAATTCTTTGAGATTTCTGCATTTGGAATGAGTTGATAGTGTTGCTACAAATTTGAAGGCTACAAACAACAACAGGAAAAGCATGTTTGTTTTTTTAAAGCTGGCTATGTATAGCAATATAGGCTAAATGAAAAAGCCATCATATATAAAATTATGCAGCAATTTTTTTTTCAGGAAACAGTTTTTATTAAATGAAATTCAAAACTACTTAGTGCAGGGGGGTGGGGAGTTACTTAGTCTAAGAAAGTGTTTTAAATCCTCTGCCAAAGAGGCTTGTGACTGTGATCACAGCAGCCAATAACCACTTACAATCTTCTAAGGGACTGCTCTGGTTTATGTCCCTGAAGACTCAATAATCTCTAGCTTCTAGAACAAGGTCTCAAATATACATCAGATTATTCAGAGCACTTTCTATTTTCTATTTATATTTTCAGTATAACTATTGTCACTATTCATATAGGTTTGAGACTCTCCCTTTACCCCACTCCCCATATTTCCTTAAAGTTTTTTTCTGCTATTGATGGAGGGTTTTCTGCTTAGGGGGCTGTCTGATTCGAAGTGGGGTTTGGAGTCATACAAAGCAGTGTTCATTATAAGTGTAAGGAGAAGAGGAGAGTTTCTCTGTCTTCTGAAGGTTTGCTAAAAATGCACTGACAATAGACAAATTAATAGGAGAAAAAAAGTCATACACATTTATTATTGAGTACATGGGCACAGAAGTCCTATAAATGGGAGATCCTCAAGAAAGGGCCAAGTATCTTTTTAATAGGAGAAAGAAAAAAGGTAGCAATTTTGAGGAGTAGTTAAATTTTTTTTTTTTAGTATTTTTTTCATTTTTTCAAATTAATATGAGGGTACAATTTTTAGGTTACATTGTTCTTACTTAACGGTAGTAAATGGTTTTTATGGGTAATAAAGGGACCCAAGAGCAGACATTATCTTATAAATGATTATTTTAGTAAACTGAATGGAACTGACAAGTTATGGGAAGGAAAGGGGCAGAACTGTACTGTGAACAAAGCTTGTCTTAGTATGTAGATAAAGTCTCCAGGTAATCTTCAGAGCCCTCAGAAAAGAAAATGACAAGTCTGTCTGGGTATGGTGATAACTTTTAGTGGTTAATGTTTCCTGGGTAATTGATGAGATCCCTAGAGAGGAGATTTTAAGACAATTACATTTCTTTTACAAAGAATCTTCCTTAGTTATTATAGATAAGGAAATTTCAGAGAGAGTCTCTCTCTGCACTTGAGAATGTTATAAAGTTTTTTTGGTTCAGAGGCAGCTTATTTTCATTCAAAATGTTCAGCACATCAAAGCACCACACCGTAAGATATAATTTGTTACACCCCTGTTACTGGACAAAGAGGGTCCGGCTGCCTGTCATTGTACAGCCAATGTGTAGAGACAGGTTTGGGTCCCAACAAGCTTTATTTTCAGAAGGCCAGTAATTCCAGAGAATAACAGGAGTAGACTTCCAATTCTGTTCTCCCTGAGTTACAATTGTAATAGTTTTTATAATGGGAATACAAGGAAACAGACCTAGAAAATTCTAACTGTATCTGTTAGGAAGTAACAAAGGAGTCTCCATTCCGACAATGTTTAAACAACAGAAAGGTACTTTTTTTTTTTTTTGCAGTTTTTTGGCTAGGGCCAGTCTTGAACCCACCACCCCGGTATATGGGGCCGGCACCCTACTGCTTGAGCCACAGGCACCACCTCAGAAAGGTACTTTTCACTTTAACAAAATATCTAAAAGAATCATTAAAGAAAACATCATTTCATCGAAATGAAGTCAGAAAAGGGACGTGCAAGTTAAGAGTCTGAGAAGCTAAGCTGAAGTGGTGAGGCTGGCCGAGTCGGCTCAGCTCACATGCTCCTCTCCCCCGATTACTTGGTTAAGGTCTCTCCATGATTGTGAGGATGCATATCTCAGGAGACTCTCAAGAGTAGTCACACATAGACACCAGGTGTTGTGATACTGGTACAGTAAAGGCTATTTTAATGATATGATGTTTTCTCTAATGATTCTCTTAGATACTATGAAAATAAAAATCACCTTTCTGTTGTTTAAACATTTTGCATTATTAGAATGGAGACTACTTTGATGTTACATCCTATCAGATACAGTTAAAATTTTCTAGGTTAGTTTCCTTGTACTTGATTATAAAAGTTATTAGAATTGTAACTGAGGCATAACAGAATTGAGAGAGTACTCTTGCTATTCTCTAGAATCACTGGCCTTCTGACAAATAAAGTTTGTTTGGACCTAAATCCTATCTCTGCATCGTGGCTGACAGTGATGGGAGGCTAGACCTCTTCATCCAGTATCAACAGTAACCTTTATTATACCAATAAAGACACCTCATGTCTATGTGTGATTACCTCCTCCAGTCTCCTGAAGTAAACATCCTCACAATCAGGGAGAAACCTTAACTAGACAATCACAGCAGGTGTGTGGGGAAGGCTGTGCAGACTGGGTCAGCCTCACTGCTTCAGCTTAGCTTCTCAGACCCCATCTTGCAGGCTGCTCTTCTGCCTTCACCCGATCAGACGTGATAATGGGACAGCCTTGGAACTTGGTTTCTGTTCCTTCTAACGGATAAAACTGCTGATAAGTACAGGAAAGGTTGGGATTGCTAGATTGTCCTTTAGAGATAATCAGACTTTGTGAGGTCTCAATTCTTATTCATTGTTCCTGTGTATTTTTGCAAAACAAAACTTAAGTTTGTTAGCTTTGTGTATTAATTTCAAGAATGTTAACTTCAGTTGTTTTCTCTTTTGTATTTAAGAAATGCATTCAAATTTATTTTCTCCCCAAACCTTTCTTAATATATTGTTCTTGTCTGCTCTTCTTTCAAGACATGGCCATCTACAATGACAGATAGTCTTTAATAAATCTTAGGTTGATCATCAGATAGGAAATCTCACACAGCATCTCACTGGGACAGGGGTCAACTTGCCGCATTAGGCAGCCTGAGAATCAGAATTCCAGTTTCTGAAGTAAAACTTGATGGCAACTTTGTGAAATCTTGTGTTACTAATAACTATTTGTGATTCATTTGGTTCTACCAAACCTTGCCTTTATATGACATGCTTTGTAAGTACAAATGTACTTTCCATAAAAATATGCTTACTTTTTTCCTTAATAAAAAGGCACAGTGCTCCTTCCTATCTCTGCCTGTCAATTATCCTAATTTGGACCCCATTTGTTTTTCTGTACGTACCTCCCAAGTCTTCACACTATTCCATCCTACATCCTGTCATCAATTTAATCTTCCTAAATTGAAGCTCTGTCATATTGAGAGTATGTGTAGTAAAAATAAGATGAAGTCAGTCAGGCTAGGGCCCACATGACACAGCTGGTCTGGTCAGTTTAGGTCCTACGTGACGGTTGTCTCATTTCTCCTCTGATATTTCACAAACCTTCCAAAATCAAAACTCTGAATGTGCTCTTTTTTGAAATGTTAAGACCACTGAAAGTCTGAGACAGACATATTAGGCTTATTCAATGTGTTCAAAATGTATGGGAAATATCGTCAAATATGAAATGATGGTTAATTTTCTATGGATTATGTTTATATATATGCATTGAAGTTCTAATATAAAATATTGATATGTCTTAGTATATGTTATCAGTAATAATTTTTGATTCTTCTCAGAAAGTGTTTTTATTTCTTAAACTGGCTATGTTCAAAGTTTGTCCTTCATGGAAAGTAATGGAAAGGCTGACAGGTTCTCTTGAATACAAATTTCTGATAGCTTTGGAGATTACATACCATCAAACTGAAAGCAAACTTCCAGGACTTTAATTAGAAAGCTAACATGGCCATGAGTATTGCTAACCTAACCTCAAGCAGAACAGAAATTAATTACAGTGGACTGAGCTGATTTTTATGACTTTTTTGTTTGAAACATTGCTGATTCTTTCTGTGTTCTGTTTTCCAGAAGTCAGGGACACCTTTTTTCCATCTCTTGAGCTATGTATGTATTTGTAAACAAAATCTGAAACATTTACTTTTCTCTCTCCCTGATTTCTGTGGTATTTGAAAACCATTTTTAAGTATCCTTAATTTCTGACAATATAGTTATTTACATAAGTTCCATAAGAATCTTTTTTTCTTCTATAGAACACAATAAAAGATACTGGTTATTTTGCCAAGTCTTTGACTGGAATGACATTTTCAGACTGTGTTAAGGAATTAGGGTTGACTTTGTAAGGACAATTAAAAAAAAAAAAAAAAGCCTGTTGGAAAAACTGGCCAGATACTATATCAATAATGTTTCTTGATCTGTGGTGAGTAAGGGATATATTATACATTTCTGACAGGTCCAGGAACTCCATGTTGCTTTGGGACCTTGAGAAAAGAGGAATTTACCCAGTGCATACAGGTATCGATGGCACAGATAAAACCTTGGCTTGCAGGAGGCTTTCAAGTCTAACCTGAGATTCCTTATAAAAGGTTATAAAAGCAAAGCCAACTTTAAAAAGAACTAATGCCTAGATGGCTAAAAATTCTTCTTATTGTATTTTATGCAAATATCAGACTTAGTATACTGAGAGTACAGTTTATTTTAGCAAATAAATTGATCTTGCTGTGATTTGTCTTTAATAAAGTGGGAAATTAGAGAAAAATATGGTTCAAAAATAAGAAAGTGTGGCTCACCTGTTTTGGATGACAGCCTTGTCTGCAATGCCAGCTCATAGAGCAACACATAGCTATTTAACTAAACTAATCTGTTCATAAGACTAAGGAATTGGTCAAAGAATATAGAATTATTTACAGTAGTCAGATTTGCTCCAATTTGTTTTTTCTTTCTCTTTCTTATATTGGGTTTGAATATGTAAAATCTTTTAATTTCAAAGCGGGTATTGAAAATACAAATTAAAAATATTTACCCCAAAGTACATATCTCTGACATATTTTGGGATGACTGCCTCATAAGTAATATTACAAAAGCTTGCTGAGAACACTTGTACCAAACTACAGACTATATGCCAGAAGATGTTGCGTGACCGGAGACGCGAAAGAACAGCGGCTTTGCTGTGGGTATAAACTCGCTCCTGCAATTATTAAGTCAAGAAACAGACTACATAGTATGGGATAGTGTGTAGCAAAGTTCTTTATTCAGGGTTTTGATTTTATACCTTTTTAGTCACGTACACACTTAATCTATCATCTGTTAGTTTCACTATTACCTCATTTTACCTATCTGAAATTAACTTGTAAAGAAATATCCTGTTACCATATCAACACAATCACTTCTGCAGTAAACATCCTTTTCTAGACACTTACTAATCTCTGGGCAGGTATCTAAATAAAGATCACAAAAAAGAAAGTAGCCACAGAGGAGCAGAGTTAATGGAAGAGTACCTTCAAGTGTTCACTCAGTTTACTCAGTATGAAGTAACAACTGCGTCTCTCCTCAGGGCAGAGCACCTATAGACCTCTGATAATATGTTGTTAATATACGTCAACCCTCTGGCCCGTATCTCTGAGGAAGGGTGGTATGCCCTTTGATCTCAGGCTTCACAGGGCACACAACTTCAGAGAATTGGCTTATGGAATTTTAACTCCAGGCAAGCTAACTCTGCATGTGTCCCACAGGGCCCCAGGTCCCGTAAGCCTCTGGAAGAATAGCAAGTCATTTTAAACTCACACTGAGTTCACTTTGTGTGCTTGAGGTAGGATATGTTTATTTCTAAATATTATCCTACAGAAGAAGTGTGAATAGAGATTTGTCTTTGAGTATTAGACTGATGGGAAAGAAACGGCTAAAGCCACAAGGCTCAGCAAAGATCACTCAACTTGCTAGCCCCGGTCCTCCTAGATTATCAGGCTGTGCTGGATTTCCTGTTGGCTGCACTGGAGGAATCTGTGCAGTATTAAACACTATCTGCTGTGTCTATGTAGATACCTCAGGAGAAACTGAAACCTGAATAAAAAAAATTCCCAGTAAGTGGTGTGGCTGCAACATGGCCTCACAAGTGGCCCCACACCCAATTGATTTCCAGGAATATTCGCTTGGATTGCCCAGAACTTCACATAAGTTCTATAGGGACTCTTAAAGCTAAGTATTTTCTTAAGAACTGTGCTAAGGCTGTAAATAAGAAAATGAATGTTCTCATTGTACAAACCTTAGCCTCAAAACCCAGAACTTGTGGATATTTATAGGTGACTCTTACCCAGGACACAACCCTGACTTTGTCTGTGTCAGTGTAAAGAAGCCATATGGGGCCTCTGTTTACTTCTTCCCCCTGAAGTAGTTTTTGAGATATCTTCCAGATCCTGCGTTCCAGTAAGGGACCTACCCTAGACCAAGGAACTTACTCAGCTGGCCTTGGACCCTCTACTCAAGATGCCTTCCCACCTTTTCAAGGCCTCCAGCAGATGACCTTTGATCTCTGTCATTGCTCACCTGGCCACCTTCTGAGCTACACTGTGTCACATTCAGAATTGCTTAAGAAGAGGGCCCTTGCCATGCTTCCTAAAACCTACATACACTCTAGCCAGTGACCAGGTTATCCTCAAGACTTGGAGGGAAAGACCTGAGAAACAACTCAAAGGAAAATGGACTGGTCTCTGGGATGCCCTGCTTGTGACCCTACAGTGGTCAAGTTGTCTGGATGACATCACTCCCTTATCAGTCCTTATCCCCTGAGAAAAACCAGTGAACTCAAGCCAGACCAGTGGACTGCAGAACTGTGCAGAGATGAGAATTAAAAGCTTCAGTTGTCGGGATGGGAAGTTTATTCTCAGACATCTTTGTTTGTTATTGTATTTGGCAATCTTTGTTGTCTTTTGTTAACTGTGCTTCACGTTGTTCCCAGTGTAATTTTAAACCTATCCCTGGCCTGAGTAAGTTCAATCCCTGGACAAATGCAGTAAATCATAGTAATTATTTTCATTTAAAACCTACTTCATAGATATGAAGTATAGTAATAGGAATGGAGTAATAGAAGTATAGTAAAAGGGAGTGAGAGTGCATGTGGTGAAAGTAAGATGAAGTTAGTCAGACTAGGGCCAGCACAACACAGCTGGTCTGCCTTGGTGAAGGTCCTAAGTGACCTTTACCTCTGACTCCCATTCTTCTTGTTTTGTAAATTTAGCCCCCACCCTACAGATGCCTATCTTGAGTTGTTTAGGTGGATTGATTTAGTAGATTAACTTTTGAATTGGAATATTGTAATAGATCACTGAGTTATGCTGATTATTTTTTTAAAATAAGGGTTAACGTGGTTTTTGCCTTGAACTTTTATGCATAAAACCATGATTTTGGAAATGGAAGAACAGAATGGTCTTGGAGAGGCTACTCTCACTGTTCTCCAGAATTGTTGGCTTTCTGACAAAGTTTGATGAACCTATCCCTGTATCCGCATATAAGCTGACAGTGACAGGAGGCCAGACCCTCTTTGTCTGGTAACAATATTTTCCTTGCTTGGAAACCTTGAGCTTGTCTTTCTTGCTTGATGAACTTACATAGGCATCCAAGGCTCTGCAGAATTGAGCTTTGACCAGTTTTTTCAAACTTATTTCCCACTCTCTCCCCTAAAAATTCCATTACCTTTAGCCAAAGGAAACAACCGCAGCTTCCCACCCTTCCCTCTCCTACTGCCGCGTCAAAACCACATTTATCATTGCAGGCCTGTGTTAAATGCCTGCTCACACCACCCACTTTCTACTCAACTGCCTAAATGTCTCTTTCTTCAAACTCCCTCAGGGTTTCTTTTTTTTTGGGGGGGAGGGACTCTCAGTCCTCTTACTTTTCTCTGTCGTACCATAATTATATCTGTACGTTTTTATTAAGCTGAAATCTATTTGAAGATAAAGACTGTTTCTTACATTTTTCAGTCATCCAGATTCTAGAATCTGGTATAATGGGTTATAGAGCATATAACTTAGTAAATATTTTCAATTGGATTCAATTAGGGTCAAGTACAAGCCCTTCCTTCTCCTCCTACCACAGTCAAAACCATATTTATCATTGTAGGCCTATGTTAAATGCCTGCTCACACCACCTGGGTGCCTAAAAATGGATCGGAATTTTCTCTTTTCCTGGGCTTCAGCTCATGCTGATTTAAAGAGCACCATTCACTGGGGACACAGGGTACCATATAAGGGTGAGCCTGGAACTGAGTGAAACCACAGGCACTATTCACTGGGGACAAGGGTACAATATAAGGACAATATAAAGGTCCTTGTCCTGTGAAACCACAGGCACCATTCACTGGGGACACAGGGTACAATATAAGGATGAGCCTAGAACTGAGTGAAACCACAGGCACTGCTTGTAATTCTGTATGACCAAGTGAACAGCAAATGAAAGTTGTCAACATGGATTATACCAGCTTCTAAAGATGTCACTGCTCACTCCAAAATGCTGTCATCTCTTACTTCTTTTATTTCATGAAAGGGATCCACTTCCAACTTTTCTTGGAAGTGTTCTCTAAACTTTCTCTTTGTTCTTAAATAAAATTTCTCTTTGTTATACTGAAAAACAAAACCCACAAAAACCAAAATGCTCTATGTTTTCTGAGTTTACCATTGGGGATGCAGAATAGTGTGATACTTTGCTCATCCATCATAAAGGTCATGGCCAACATTCCTATAAATAAAGATACGATAACAAGAGAACAATATAACAAATTTATTTGTTTTCACATGGTACAAGAGGTTTCAGAAATGAAGTTCAAAGACCCCAGGAAAATTGTATGTTTTTATTCTGGAGTCCAATGAAGAGTAGACAGCCACACAGAAATATGAGTGCACGAAAGGGTGGGATCTATTGGTGATAGACTGAATGTGTGTTGGTGGGAACCCAGGAAGGCCTGTTTGTGGGCTCCTGATGAAAAGATGAAAATTCATCCTCCATTTATTCTCTCTGTCTCTCACATTCTCATTTGCCTTCCCACTATGTGCCTAGGCAACAAGAAGGCCCTCAACAGATGCAGACCCTCGATCCTGGACTTCCCATCTTCTAGAATCATGGGCCTAATAAACTCCCTTTTTCTACAAATTACCCTAGTTGTGGTATTCTGTTGCAGAAGTAGAAAATGAACCAAGACAATTACGAAATAGGGATCCTCTAGTGAGACTGCATCCAGATACTAGACTCAGACTCCAGAATTTTAAGCATCAAGGACATTTTCCAAGATAACAACAATGCCATTGTCACACATTAAAAAATTAACAATTATTACTTAATATTATCTAATACCCAGTCCATAGTCTAACTTTCTTAGTTGTTTTTAAAATAATAAAAGGTAAATTCTTTACATATTTTTTATGGAGGCATATTTTTAACCAAGACCAACAAAACCAAATGTTTATTGATTTTGTGCTCCATCTGTGGGAATTGCAAATAAATATTTTCGGAATCCCATGGTGACAGAAGCAGTAGCATGAGGTCATATCTGAGATTCTGGCAAGGTTTGAAGCTGACTGAGGAAATGTTTCATGGAAATGCAAGGTTGATACAGGGCCAGAACATCAGGGTGAGTAGGCAACTGTCCACAGAAGACTGACTTCATGGTGAAAACTTTCTCCTTTTCCACACTTCTTCATGCAACTCCATCTTTGCTTATCCCAACTGTTCAAAACTTCCCATCACCTGTGTGATCAAGGGCAGGCACTTTGAGCAGATCAAAGGGCCCAAATCAGGATGCTCAGGTTGGTCCTTGTCAACCTAGTTTCTTTCTTTCCTCTGTGATCTGTTCTTTCACCTTTTTTGTTCTAAGCCACAGACTACTCATTTGCTTCTTTGCCCATCCCTTACTCCTCTTCATTCTTCTTTGACATTCTGACTTCACTGTGTTTTTCCTTACATAGTTCCACTTCCTCTGGCTTAATTACAAGTCCATATAAATTTGGGATCTCCACCCATTTCCTCATTGTGCTTGTCTCCTGCTCCTTAATGATTGTTCTGGTGGCTCCCAGACTCCTGCAGTAGACCAACTTTAGTCTCTGCCTCTACCTGTCTCAATGGCCCTCCAGGCCCCTGCCATAGCCGGCAACCCTGGGTCTTGACCCACTGACATTCTTTAAGGATTTGCATGCTCCCCAGACAAATCACTGGAAAAATCCACCACTTCTCAACTACTTCCCTGATCATTTCATGTGTGTTTTAACACTTACAAGGACTGCTCAGCCCAAGGACTTACAGAGGATTATAAATAAGGTTCTATCCCTGAAGATAAAATAGGAATAAAACCACCAGAAAGGTATACAGAGGATATTAATGGATTTGGCTTCTGAGTAATTCTTTTTGTCTCTACCATAAAGGCACATGCAAGGTAAAAAATCAACAAATTCAGAGAGACACAGAATTTGCAGTCTCATCATTTTCCTACCATTTCATCCCTGTCATCTCCCTGGGCCAACTTTGTCACCACAGGAAGAAACTCTTATTATGCTACAGTTACACCCTCCTGCATTCTGTTTTTTTTATTCCACTGGGCTTACTTGAGGTTTCAGTGAAGTAGGTTTGATCAGGATGGACCACATAGCTTCTATGATTACCTCTATTATACAGACAAGGCCAAAAGAGTTCAAGAAATTTTCACAGGAAAGTTAATGGAGTTGAGGGTCCTTGGCATCTCTCCTGACTCTCTTTGCACAGACAGCAGCCTAGGAGAGAGGTTCTAACTGGTTGACACTATGCCCTTCTGCTACTTAAGTGAGACCACTGACAGGAAGATTTGAACATCACAGGGCTTCAAGCTCTGAGATTAGGTAATTTGAAGCAAAGGATGAAGCAAGAAGAAAAAAGCAGGACAAGAAGAACACATGAGAAGGAGCCAACAGAAAAATTTGGGCAGCATGAAAAACCAAAATAGAGCAACTCCCCCATGGGACCATGAGACTGCTACTGCAGAAGACTCCACCTATAAATATTTCATGGATTTGACAGAAAGGGAATTTAAAATATGAATGATAAAGGCAATAAAAGGAATATATGAGAAAATGGAAAGACAGAACCAAAAGTCAACAAGAGATATGTAGACTATAAAAAGGATATGGCGGAGCTTATGGAAATGAAGGAGACAATCAAGAAATGTAAAGATACACACAAGAATGGAGAAGCATGAATCCTATGTACTCAATTTTGATATAAGAACAATTAATGACAGTTAAGGACATGGTGGGAGTTGGGGAAGGGGAGAACAGAAAGAGAAAGAAGGAGGGAGGGGTGGGAAAAGGAAGAGCAGAGAGAGGGAAGGTGGGAGGGTGGGTACAAGCCCTGCCTGGGCCTGCTATACAACAATGACAACTGCAACCAAAAAATAGCTGAGTGCGGTGGCAGGTGCCTGTAGTCCCAGCTACTTGGGAGACTGAGGCAAGAGAATCACTTAAGCCCAAGAGTTTGAGGTTGCTGTGAGCTGTGACGTCACAGCACTCCACCAAGGGCAGCATACTGAGAATCTGTCTCAAAAAAAGAAAAAAAAAAAAGGTTCATCACGATCAAGTAGATTTCATCTCAGGGATACAAGGCTGGTTTAACATACACAAGTCCATAAACGTAGTTCACCATATTAACAGAAACAAAAACAAAGACCATATGATCCTCTCAATAGATACAGAAAAAGCATTCAATAAAATTCGGCATCTTTTTCTAATTAGAACATTTAAGAATATAGGCATAGGTGACATATTTCTGAATTTGATCAAAGCCATTTACGACAAACCCACAGCTAATATACTGAATGGAGTAAAACTGGAAGCTCTTCCACTTAGAACTGGAACAAGACAAGGTTGTCCTCTATTGCCACTACTGTTCAACATAGTGCTGGAAGTTCTAGCCAATACAATCAGGCAAGAGAAGAAAATAAATGTCTCCAAATGGGGGCAGAGGAGGCCAAACTTTCACTCTTTGCCAACAATATGATCTTAGAGAACCCCAAAGACTCAACTGCAAGATTCCTAGAAGAGATAAAAAAAAAAAAAAAAGCAATATCTCAGGCTATAAATCAATGTCCACAAATCAGTAGCCTTTGTATATGCCAATAACAGCCAACAGTAGCCTTTGTATATGCCAATAACAGCCAAGACAACAAGCTAATCATGGACACAATTCCCTTTATAGTAGCTTAACAAAAAAACCCCTAGAATATACATAACAAAAGATGTGAAGGAGCTCTACAAAGAAAATTATGAACCCCTAAGAGAAGAAATAGCAGAAGATATTAACAAATAGAAGAACATACCATGCTCATGGCTGGGAAGCTCATGGCTGGGAAGAATCAACATTGTGAAAATGTCTATACTACGCAAAGCAATTTACAGATTCTATCCACTCCCCATTAAAGTATCATCCTCATACCTTCACGATTTGGAAAAAATAATTCTTCACTTTGTATGGAACCAGAAGAAGCCCCATATAGTTAAGTCAATTCTTGGTAATAAAAATAAAGCCAGTGGTATCACTCTACCAGACTTTTGGCTATACTACAAGGCCATGGTGATCAAAACACCATGGTATTGGCATGAAAATAAAGACATTGACATTTAGAACTGAATAGAAAGCCATGAGATGAAACTAACTTCTTACAGCCACCTGATCTTTGTTAAACCAAACAAGAACATACACTGGGGAAAAGAATTCCTATTCAATAAATGGTATTGAGAGAACTGGATAACCACATGTAAAAGACTAAAACTGGACCTGCACCTCTCACCATTTATAAAAATTGATTCCAGTTGGATAAAAGATTTAAACTTAAGGCACAAAACAATAAAAATCCTCAAAGAAAGTGTGGGGAAAACACTTGAAGATATCAGCTTGGGGAAAAATTTTATGAAGACTTCTGTGGCGATTGCAACAACAATAAAAATAAACAAATGGGACTAAATTAAACTGAAAAGCTTCTGTTCAGTCAAGGAAACAAAAACCAAAACAAACAGACAACCTTCAGAATGGAAAAAGATACTTGCATATTATGAATCAGACAAAAACTTGATGACTAGGATCTACTGAGAACTCAAATTAATCAATAAAAAAAGACCCAACAATCCCATATATCATTGCACAAGCGACATGAACATAACCTTCTCTAAAGAAGACAGATGAATGCCTAACAAACACATGAAAAAAATGCTCATCATCCCTAATTATCAGAGAAACGCAAATCAAAACCACCCTGAGATATCACCTAATCCCAGTGAGAATGACCCACATCACAAAGTCTCAAAGCTACGGATGCTGGTGTGGGTGTGGAGAGAAGGAACATTTTTCAACTGCTGGTGGGACTGCAAACTAATACAACCTTTTTGGGAAGGAAATTTGGAGAACACTCAAAGAACTCAAATTAGACCTCTCATCTACCCAGAAGAAAAAAAATAAATCCTTTTATCATAAGGACACTTACAGCTTAATTTATAATTGCCAAAATGTGGATAAAATCTAAATGCCCATCAATGCAGGAATGGATTAACAAGCTGTGGCACATGTATACCATGGAATACTATTCAGCCATTAAAAAAGATGGAGACTTTACAACATTTGTATTCACCTTCTTGGAGGTAGAACACATTCTTCTTAGTAAAGCCTCACAAGAATGGAGAAGCAAGAATTCAATGTACTCAATTCTAATATGAAGACAGTAGATGAGCTAATACAAAAGGTGGGGTAGGAGAATGAGGTAGTGGGGAGAGGGAGGAAGGAGCAAGATGGGGGTCACAGTATATGGCACAACTCTTGGGGGCAGGACACATGTATCAGAGGGACTTTATCAGTCCGGGCAGGGTGGCTCATGACTGTAATCCTAACACTCCGGGAGGCGGAGGCAGGTGAATTGCCTGAGCTCACAGGTTCAAGACCAGCCTGAGCAAGAGAGTGAGGCCTAATATCTAAAAATAATCAGGTGTTGTAGTGTGTGCCTATAGTTCAGCTACTCAGGAGGCAGAGGCAAGAGAATTGCTTGAGCCCAACAGTTTGAGGTTGCTGTGAGCTCTGATGCCAGGGCACTCTACCCAGGGGAACAAAGTGAGACTCTGCCTCAAAAAAAATAAAAAAGAGGGACTTTAATAAATCCAATAATTATAACCTAATTCTTTGTACCCTAAATGAATCACAAACAGAGAAGAAGAGGAAGAGGAAGATGAGAAGAAGAGGAGGAGGAGGAAGAAGAAGAGGAAGAGGAGGATGAGGAGAAGAAGAAGAAGGAGAAGAAACTTTCACAAGAAATGTTACAAGTCTGCATCCGGAGAGGACATGTGAACACAGGTAGCCTAATTCCACAGTCTATCCTTGTGACATTCCTAGAAACATCCCCTCCATAACTGACATTAACATGTAGGACATGTGAACACAGGTAGCCTAATTCCACAGTCTATCCTTGTGACATTCCTAGAAATATCCCCTTCATAACTGACATTAACATGTTAGCTCATGAGCACATACTAATCAGAAACAGGGATTTGGTTTAGCAACATTGAAGAAAGTGCATTTTGGTGGAAAGCATCTGTAAGAGTTGTGTAGCCACAGTACCAAGAGGGATGGCAGAGAAAGGGATCTGTGAGCCAAATAATATGTGAAGGAAGATGGTTTACAATTTCACCTCGCCACCTCCAGGATGGGAAGGAAAGGATGTCCAGGCTAGTGAAGGGGAATGAGGGAATCCTCTTCCAGATGAGAACACTGCATTGTATAACTCACTCTCAAGCCAAGGTTCACTACAGCCCATATATAATTTTATTGGCAGTTCTCATAATCCCTCTGTTGTAGTCACCTTCTAAGAAAGCCAAAGGTCACTCCTCCAGATATTCATGTCCTTTGTGTACTTAATCCCCTCCCATGTTAAATAGGGTTCATTTGTGTAACAAATAGAATTTTGTAAAAACAACAACAACAAAAAAAAAAAAAAAAAAAAAAAAAAAAACCCCGACTTCTGAGATTAGGTTATAAAAGACATGCTAACTTCTAACTGCTGTTGTGGCTCATTTGCTTTTCAGGAAGCTTGTTACCACGTGGCCAGGATACTCATGAACTGAGACTTCTTGACAATAGCAGGGAGGGACTAAGGCCTCCTGCTTACAGCCACATGAATATGCTGCCTTGGAAGGCCTTCAGCAGACCATACCCAGCATCTTGATGGCAACCTCATCAGAGACCCTGACCTCCCATCTAAGCCACCCCCAAATTCCTGACCCAAACTATGAGGTAACAAATATTTGTGTTTTAAGCTATATGGGACACTATTGTTACATACATAGCAATAGAAACAAACTTCATTTCTTTCTACATTCATTCATTTGACCTAACAAATAATTATCAATCCTTTTTGGCTCCGTTGCAAAGCAAGTTGTTTGGCAAGGCACACGGTACAAATATCCATGGCTAGAAAGAAGCAGCTGCATCCTAGACTTAGGGCCACACACGGGCAGCCCCCAGCCTTGGCTCTAGTATATAGTATAGCTCCTAGTTCCAACAAAGCTACATTTAATGCAACAGCACCAGACAGATGGGGAGTACCTTATTTTTGAAATATTTCAGGCCAGAGATCCTACCAATTCTCAGGGAATGGTTTTCAATCTGATTATTTCATTAAGGAAGTTTATTTCACCCCCTTAGGCAACATTCTTCTGATGATTTGAGTCCCTTTATTCCTATGGCTCTTTGGTGAAGATAGAGAACACATCCAGTGTTTCGAATCCATCACTGACTTCAAATTACCCCGCTAAGTGTCTGAGTAGTTAATTTTTAAAGGGCACAGATCCCACTGTGCTAAGTACAACAGAAATAAATAATGTATATCTATATGTTTCTCATGTACTTGTTCCTAGCATATTGTGTGGATAAGAGATTTAATTAATCCCATTTTGGACTCAGAGACCCAGCCAGTGATGCCCTATTATTCTACTTTTGGTGGAAGTATACTTCCTCTGGTTGGCGATTCTTTTTAACGTTCAGACCAGGCAAAAACTCCTAAGGCATCAGCCTGAATTTCCTAACAATTACTTAGTCACATGTTCCCTTAGTGCATTTCTGATGTATGACTTTCCTTCTTTGGTAGAAGGTATTTTAAATTAAGTACAATTTTCATGATACTTGTATAGGCTATATATAGACTTACACAGGCTTTGAATTTTTGAATAAATTATTAGTCATGACACATCCCTAGACCACTAAATTAAAGTCAGGGAGAAAATATATTCGTAAAGTTAGCATAATTTTTTCATCTGAGTAGAAAATATTTTGTTGTGCAAATCACCAACTAAATTTGAATTGTAATTCTTTTCAACAGGATCTTTGAGAGGCAATTTTTTTTTTTTTTTTTTTTTTTTTGAGACAGAGTCTCACTTTGTTGCCCCTGGTATAGTGCCATGGAGTCATAGCTCACAGCAACCTCCAAACTCTTGGGCTCACGTGATCCTCTTGCCTCAGTTTTCCACTTTTAGCACAGACAGGGTCTTGTGCTTGCTCAGGCTGGTCTCGAACTCATGAGCTCAGGAAATCCACCCATCTTGGCCTCACAGAGTATGAGAGGCAGTGTTTAAACCATGTTTTGCTAAAGACTCAGGTATGTGAATTGCTTGTTAAAAGTCCTATTGACCACAAGTTGTACAAATTAGACTTTCTAAATATGGATATAGTATTTTCCCAATGACATCTTTTAGCTTCTTTGGTCACAGAATCAAAATTAATCATTTTTCTTTACAGATTCACTTTTCAGAACCTCAAAGTATATAATATTTGAACATTATGTCTAAGTTGTCAGACATTTTAAAACTAATTTTAGAGAATGGGTGCCCAGTAAGTGTCAGAGAAAATAAATGAATCTTTGCCAACTAAATTTAGCCCTTGTGGCAGAGGATACAACTGTCCAATATGAATGTTGTTCATTTTTCTTTTTTCTTTTTTTTAAGAGACAGGGTCTTGTTCTATCACCCAGGCTGGAGTAGCATGATCATAGCTCACTGTAATCTTGAACTCCTGGGTTCAGGTGGTCATCCCACCTCAGTCTCCTGAGTAGCTGGGACTATAGGCAGTGCCACCACACATGCCTAATTTTTCTATTTTTTGTAGAGATGAGGTCTTGCTATGTTGCCCAGGGTATTCTTGAACTGCTGGCCTCATGCTATCCTCCAGCCTCAACTTACCAAAGTGATGGGATTATAGGTATGAGCCACTGTGCACAGCCTTCAAGGTGCTTCTAAAAATAAGAGTGGATAAAACTGTGGCCCTGTGGTAAATTAAAGTACCTCCTACTAAAGACAATTGAGCTTCATGTATATATTTAGCTTTGGGGGTGGGATATAAACCAGAGCCTGTTGGGTGAGACTATTAACCAAACTCGGGCTTATTTTAGTTGAAGGCAAGTTATCAAAAAAATAACATGAGTCTAAAGAAATAACATGAGTTCACATTTATTTTTAAGTTTAATTTCTCTACACAGTAGGGTCTTATTTTTAAAAAGCAAAAAAGTACATTTCATAAATGAATCAATTCATAGAACAGCTGTGTGAGACAGGTCATGTTGACAGAAAGATGGGTTGAAGAGGGGAGGGTTGGTTGAGATTGCCTCTCTGCACTCAGAATTCAGTGTGTGTTCGTTCTGGAGAGAAATTATTTATGTTAGCACTGCAAATGTTTAACTTACAAAAGCCATGCTGTGGAAGAGGGAATAGCCAATGCTTTAGACTCATCCAGACAAAATATCTGCTTCTCAAGTTTATACCAAGGTTTTGTTTTGATAAAAGAACAAAAACACATCTTTTCTGGGTTTTTAAAAAATATTAGATGGAGTGTTTTGTTTTGTTTTTCTAAAGAGAAGTCTATTAAATTCACATTTAAACTCAGAGTTTAGGAAAAAAGATTCACTCTGGAAATGACTTTTGATTAATTTCTTTCATAAGGAATAATTGAGGCAAATACTCTGTCCAACGCAATAGCTATTAGCTACATGCACTGGTTAAATTTACATTATTTAAAATTAAATCAAATTTAAACTTCAGGTTTTCAGTTGTACATGCTACATTTCAAGTTCTAAATGGCCACATCACAGAATGTCCCCAGCATCACAGAAAGGTCTACTGGACAGCACTGTTCTATATCTTTCTTGAACAATTGACAACAATGTAGGTCCCACCTAAAATCCCAGATAATTCCCTGTAAATAGTAGATGTCTTAAAAAACAGAAAAGCACCTGAAGAATTTTATGATATAGAGGTGCTAGGTGACCTGATGAAGATGGAACTTCTGTTTTGCATTCTGTTGTTGGTAGTGGTGATGGTGACTTATTTGTTGCATAAGCAGGACAGATGCCAGAGATTCCCTTGGATTATCCTGGTTAGAATGACCCATCAGGGAAGCAGAGGAAGTGTGTCCCATTAAATATAATCTGAGTCCTTCTCAAAGGCAAGCAAGCTCTGTTTTTGGATGAAGGATATAGAATAAACATTCTGGGTTTTGAGAATTGGGGAAAAAAGGTCAACCCTTCCCCCAGAATTTCTGAGACTAGAAAAAAGAACAGCAGTTGCATATTCAGTGAAGGGCTGACCCTCCTATCAGTTCAAGCATCACACCTCTTGGCAGAAGAATTCAGCTGCTTGGGCACTTAGGTGATGTCTAGGGAACCTAGAGAGGGACCCCTGGGTCAGGTGGAGTCACCCACAGACATGGCCTCCTTTAAAAGCATAGAATGACCTTAGCAAATGGTTTTTGAGGTGACTTTCCCATGACTCTGGAAGTTCAGTGGACAGTCAAGAGGGGCAGTGGGTGGCAAGAAGGAACAATGGCCACAGGCAGGGGCAGACCTTGAAACACAAAGCTCTTCCACACATAGAAATGGAAATGGAAATGGATGGACCTCTTTGTTGGAATGAAAAGCCACCACACTTTTCAGATGAGCACAAGTAGGGGTTGGGGAACCCCTGGAAGAGCATAGGATTTTTTCCCCAATCTGGCAGGTTGAGGCTTAAACCAGTTTAATTTCATTTGAGAAAAAGGAAATAGATTGGCTGTTACTTGCACCCTGAGTGTGGCAGAGCACTTGGTATTTATGAAGACATAGGCAGCTAATAGCCTAAGAGCTCACCCCTAAGCTTTTGTCTAAATAGCCCTCATTTAAATATTCTCCAATTGGTTGGTTCAGTGCCTGTAGCTCAGTGGCTAGGGTGCCAGCCACATACACCTGGGCAATTGGGTTCGAACCCAACCCAGGCCTGCCAAACAACAACAACAACAACAAATAGCTGGGTGTTGTGGTAGGTGCCTATAATCCCAGCTACTAGGGAGGCTGAGGCAAGAGAATTGCTTAAGCCCAAGAGTTTGAGGTTGCTATGAATTGTAATGCCACAACACTCTACTGAGGGCAACATAGTGAGACTCTGTCTCAAAGAAAAAAACAAAATATTCTCCAATTGGCAAGAGACCCAAATAACTAGTAAATTAGCAGATGTGACCTGTCCACCCTGCCAAGAAAACTTAATTCAGGTGTTAAAACAGTAAAGTTGGCTGAGTGTGGTGGATCATGCCTATAATCCTAGCCCTCTGGGAGGCTGAGGTGGGTGAATTGTTTGAGCTTAAGAGTTTGAGACCAGCCTGAGTAAGAGACCCCATCTCTATTAAATATAGAAAAACTAGACAGGTATTGTGGCAGGGGCGTGTAGTCCCAGCTACTTGGGAGGCTGAGGAAAGCGGATCTCTTGAGCCCTATTGGGGGTTGAGCAAGCACCTATGTGTTTGAGGTAACTGTGACCTGTGATGCCAGGGCATTCTACCCAGGGTGACAGAGTAAGACTCTGTGTCCAAAAAACCACCAAAAACAAAAAAGAAAAAAAAAAAAAAAAAAAACAGTAAAATTGACTTTAGAACACTTTTGAGTAAGCAATAAAATTTTTAAAGATATATTTAAATTTCAGCAAGTCATAATTTTATTAGTAAATTTCACACCTATAATATCTCAACATAAATGGCATATTTATAAATATTAACTCTTTTTCTTTACCAACTTCTAAGTGAAGTTGTTCAGTTCATTTATGCAGGTTTGATCTGCCCTGCACATGATTTTATACATTATAGACTTGGTATATGTATTAAAATTTATGGCAAAAAAATCACCCCACTTTGAAATGAGTTAACCCACCTTCACAATCTCAGTGACAATGATTTTTTCTTATAATTTGGAAAATACTGTTAATTTAAAATATGTTCATTATTGTCATAAGATGGTTTTGAAATTATGCTGGCCTGAAATATTTGACACATTTTAATACACATGCTTTCATTTTATAATCATAAAATTATGTTATGATAATTTCTGCATATAAACTGATGACACAGATTTACAAATGTATCCTATTTGCATTAATATGCATAATGGTTCAATGCTTTCTGGCTCTTTTGCTGTAATGTTTCCCAATTCTCTGTAACCTATCTATCACTGATAGCTATTAGATAGTTTTCTACCCAGTGCCATATCAAAGTTTTTAATTGTTAAATTCTCTTATTTCCCAAAAGAAATGTTTATCAAAATATGTTTTCAGGTCAATGCACTAAGTCTTATTCAAACCCACCTGCATCCAAAATCTATTGCTTTGACTTCTGAATCCTGGTTTCAGTTACAAGATATTTATAATGATAAAAGGCAAAAAAGCTATAGAAATTCTTTTAAATACTAAGCCTCGACCTAAAACTTACAAAACTAAGAATTATCATATTAGCTTTATCTACACATTCATACAACAATTTGATTTTATCTATGGCTGACAATCTCTGGCAAGTAGGTTCAAAACTAAAATAAAGGTGGAATACAAAGAAAACTTACACACTTGCTTAGTCTGGGGGGCTATGCTGGATTATTGAATGGACAGACTAAACCAATGTTTGGGGCATCAAAAATGAGAGATAAGAGAGAAAGAGAATGAGGCTCAATTTCAATGAATTTATTAGCGTATGTCCATCTGAAAATTCAGGAAGTATTTTGGCTGCAGGTGGTTGCTCATAACTGTAATCCCAGCTCTCTGTGAAGCTAAAGCAGGAGGATCTCTTGAGTTTGTGAAGCTAAAGCAGGAGGATGTCAGGAGTTTGAGGTCAGCCTGACCTAGAGCAAGACCCTGTCTCTAAAAATAGCCAAGCATTGCAGCAGTCGCCTATAGTCCCAGATACTCAGGAGGCTGAGGCCAGAGAATCACTTGAGCCCAGGAGTCTGAGGTTGCCATGAGCTGTGATGCTATAGCACTCTACCAAGGGCAACAAAGTGAGACTCTGTCTCACACAAACAAACAAAAGAAAGTATTTTTTTAAATATAAAATTTGCATGTATGGCTTAAAACTGTTTTTCCTTTTAATCATATATGATAGGAAAGGGGTATCTTTTTTTGCTTCAATGCTCGGAGGCTCTAAAGGGGACAAGGTCAGTGGGTATCATCCTCTCCAAAGGAGATGTGTTTGTACCGCCATGTCAGGCATTGTTGATCAGGCAATAGTACACTTCACTTCAGAGGTAATCAATATATGTCCTCAGCCATTTCAGCCAGGGACTCAGAGGAAAGGGAGCCACTGAGAAAGTAGTGCTAACGTCCCCACTCCTGCCACTGGTTTCAGGCCCTAGAGATGTGCTATGTATTCCTGACAAATCAGTTCTGTAGAGTCTCTTCACTGTAACTGGAAGAATCCATAGATCTTTCCAATCTATCATAACTTGGCTCTTGGGAGATTTCCCTCACTCAGGTGGGGCACTTCCTTCTGGTTTGGTTGTGAATGAAACCAGCGTGCACTAGGTGGGCTAGTGTCCCAGAGAATACTTCCTCCTTTTTCAAAAATGTGAACACCCCAGGTCACCCTTTTCTCCAACTAGCATCCCTGCCTTTGCGCAGGACACCTTCTTTTTTGCCTCTCTTACCTGCTACTTTCTGCCTCCATCAGTAGATTCCCTCCCAACAAGACAAGCAGTTCTCTCTGGGGCTTTTAATGCACATCAAATTCAATCATTAAGATTTTATGTGCTGAAAGTCAGTTTTGCCTACTGCCCAGAGTTCAAAATATATAGATATTTTCCAAGTCTTTCAACCTTCAACCCTGTAAGAAAATGTAGTTTCTTAGAGAACGAACCCTGAATATTGGTTTCATTTAAAAATATAAGAACAATGTCTTAAATAAAACTATTATAATGCTAGCAAAAAAGAAACAATTTTCTCAATCTAAGTAACACTGTTGATGTGAATGACCACTTTCCTCCTAAATTCTGGTCTCAGTTACCAGAGATTTATAACGATACAAGTCCTGTACCATAAACGCAGGCAATGTTTCAGTTGATTTAATGTGGCAAGATTTTCCTTACATAGGAGTATGAGTTTGGGACTTGAGCCAGTAATAAAAAGGGATTATAAATTTAAATGATTACCTAATAAAGTCTTCTTTTTGGCTAGGACAGAAGCACCGTCTCCAAAATTTACATTTGTTCAGAATACATTTGAATCGTTCTAGTTGTGTGACCTTGAGAAAATTACTTTATTTTTCTGTAGTTCTGTGTCTTCAAAATTATAACAACTACCTCATAAACTTAGCATGTTAACATATGCAAAGCATTTAGATTACCTGGCACACAGTATAGTCTATATAAGTTTATTATTATTATTGCCATTATTATTAGATTGTCAAAAGGAAGTCAGACAGATTTTCCATTTAGTCTGGACCCATGTAATAGTCTAGCTAATACAACTTCTATTTAGGGTATATTTTAAGGCATATTTTATGTACTTAAGCAGTTTGCAAATAGCCATTTTATTTTATTTATTTTTTAAAGTGTCTTCTTTTTTATTTTTTATTAAATCATAGCTGTGTACATTATGGGGTACAATGTGCTGGTTTTATATACAATTTGAAATACTTTCATCAAACTGGTTAACATAGCCTTCACCGCATTTTCTTAGTTATTGTGTTAAGACATTTATATTCTACACTTAGTAGATTTAACATGTACCCTTGTAAAATGCCCCCTAAGTGTGGTCCCACCAATTACCCTCCCTCCACCCATCCTCCCCCCTCATCTCCCCTCCCCCTCCTCTTTCTCCTTCATCTTGGGCTGTAGTTGGGTTACAGCTTTCATATGTGTAACATCAATGTAACTTCGAGTGACATTGACTTATGTTTGAAGAAGCTTTCTCGGAGTCCACATGAAGGGATGTTCCTTTAAGATACTCTGAGCTGATTAGAAAGCTAATCATGTAGGAGGCAGGCCCTGAAAGCAGAGTCTCACTGTCTCTGGAATTTCCTGGAAGGGGCCTTGGAAGTGGAAAACAAGATAAGTTAATGTGCATCTCAGTAAAAGGTTGCACCTGTTTTTTTACAGAAGAAGGGCTAAATAAGTTGCTGTGGTTATTCTGTAAGGTTTCTTTGTACTCTTATCGTATAAACTATTTGCTACCAACTAGCTTATTATTATCAAGTGTAGGTGCAGAACTTAAGTGTTGTTATGAGTATATAAGCTTGCAAGAAATAAAGTAGAGTTGTTGTTTGCCTAAGAGAGCTACACCCCTCTGCTTCTCTGTACATTCTGACTGCTTGTCTTATCTCTGCGACTCCGGCCCAAGCACTTACAGCAACAATATGGAAGTGTGGATGTTTATAAATTGGTTTCATAGCAGGGCTGAGTACATTGGATACATTTTCTTCCATTCTTGAGATACTTTACTAAGAAGAATATTTTCCAGCTCCATCCATGTAAACACAAAAGAGGTAAAGTCTCCATCTTTCTTTAGGGCTGCATAATATTCCATGGTATACATATACCACAATTTATTAATCCATTCATGGGTCAATGGGCACTTGGGCTTCTTCCACGACTTAGCAATTATGAATTAGGCTGCAATAAACATTCTGGTGCAAAAATCTTTGTTATAAAGTGATTTTTGGTCTTCTGGGTATATATACCTAGTAGAGAAATTGCAGGATCGAATGGCAGGTCTATTTTTAGACCCCTAAGTGATCTCCAAACTTCTTTCCAAAAGGAACGTATTAGTTTGCATTCCCACCAGCACTGCAGAAGTATCCCCTTTTCTCCACATTTGCACCAACATCTATGCTTATGCGATTTCATGATGTGGGCTAATCTTACTGGACTGCGATGATACCTCAAAGTGGTTTTGATTTGCATTTCTCTGATGATTCAGGATGATGAGCATTTTTTCATGTGTCTGTAGGCCATGCGCCTGTCTTCTTCAGAGAAGTTTCTATTCAAATTCCTTGCCCACAGTGAGATGAGATTACTTGTTCTTTTCTTGCTAATACATTTGAGTTCTCTGTAGATTCTGGTTATTAAACCTTTGTCAGAGACATAACTTGCAAATATCTTCTCCCATTCTGAGGGCTGTCTGCTTGCTTTACGTACTGTGTTTTGGCTGTGCAGAAGCTTTTTAGTTTGATCAGGTCCCAGTAGTGTATTTTTGAAGCTGCTTCAATTGCCTGAGGGTCCTCCTCATAAAATATTCTCCCAGGCCGATATCTTCAAGTGTTTTCCCCGCACTTTCTTCTAGTATTTTTATAGTTTCATGTCTTAAGTTTAAATCTTTAATCCAGTGAGAGTCTATCTTTGTTAATGGTGAAAGGTGTGGGTCCAGTTTCAGTCTTCTATAGGTTGCCAGGCAGTTCACCCAGCACCATTTGTTAAATAGGGAATCTTTTCCCCACTGAATGTTTTTGATTGGCTTATTGAAAATCAAATGATGGTAAATAGCTGGGTTCATCTCTTGGTTCTTTATTCTGTTCCAGATATCTACCTCTTTGTTTTTGTGCCAGTACCATGATGTTTTGAGCACTATTGATTTATAGTACAATCTGTGGTCTAGTAGTGTCATTCTTCCTGCTTTGTTTTTATTTCTGAGTAATGTCTTGGCTATTTGAGATTTTTTCTGATTCCATACTAAATGAAGTATTATTTTTTTGAGGTCTTTAAAGTATGACAGTGGTGCTTTAATAGGGATTGCTTAAAATTGCATATTGCTTTGGGTAGTATGGACATTTTAACAATGTTGATTCTTTTTTAGCCATGAGCATGGTGTGTTTTTCCATTTGTTAACATTTTCAGCTACTTCTTTTCTCAGATTTTCATAGTTCAATTTATAGAGATCTTTCACATCCTTTGTTAGGCAAACTCCCAAATATTTCACCTTGTTTGGCACTACTATAAAAGGTATAGAGTCCTTGATCATTTTTTCAGCCTGACGATTGTTGGTATATATAAAGGCTATAGATTTCTGGATATTGATTTTGTAACCTGAGATGCTGCTGTATTCCTTGATAAGTTCTGAGAATTTCATAGTAGAGTCCCTTGTGTTTTTGAGATATACAATCATATCATCTGTGAAGAGTGAATGTTTGATCTCCTCTGACCCTATATGGATACCCTTGATCACCTTTTCTTGCCTGATTATGATGGCTAAGACTTCCATTACAATGTTAAAAAGCATTGGAGACAGTAGGCAGCCTTGCCTGGTTCCTGATCTGAGTGGAAATGATTTCAATTTAACTCCCTATTGTAGTTGTGCCCCACCCCCAGGAGGATGCCATATAACCCCAAATTGTGCCCATTAAGTGGGAACACAACAATTCCCCCCCCACTTTCCCTGCTACCTCCCACCTCCCCTGCTCCCCCCACCTCTCCTACCCCTCCCCCCGCATTTATTTTATCTTTTTTTTTTTTTTTTTTTCAGTTTTTGGCCAGGCCTGGGCTTGAACCCGCCTCCTCCGGCATATGGGGCCAGCGCCCCACTCCTTTGAGCCACAGGCTTCACCCGCCTAGGCATTTATTTTTCATCTAATGTCCTTTTATTAATGTTAAAATCATTTGTGGATATTGATTACAAAAATTACTTTTGGTTTAAAAACTTATAGTGTTGGAACTTATGGCTTTTGCCATTTTGGAGTTTTAGTGCTGAATTAGCTCTCCTGTGGTAAAACACTAGAAAAGTAGATAAAGATATTTGAACCAACTGTCTTCAGATGTTGGACTACAGGCAGCACAGGGCTGTTATCCCTGAGAAAAGGAAAATGAGCAAGGTGTGAGGTCTGCCAATAAAGTTCACGACTGTGAGACACTGGTATGCCGAGGTTATGAAACCTGAGTTGTCTATACAGCACTCCCAACGTAAGTGCACAGTGGAAAGTTTATGAGGTTAATTGTCAGACCTCATAAACCCTACAAATTACGTAGATTTATTGCAGAGAGGCACCTTCCAGGCCCCATTAGAAAGGGAAAGAGCCGAGCAAAGCACTGTGGTCTCACTGAGCTAAGAAGACAGCTTACGGAGGCTGAGGTGGCTGGGATCTGTGGCACAGAAAACTAGGGGGAAAGGAACTAGAAGGAATCACCAAAATAAGTTTCATAAAGAACTGATAGAGGACTCACACTACCTGATTTTAAGACTTACTTTAGAGCTACTGTAATCAAGATAGTGTAGTATCAATAAAAGGATGGCTATATAAATCGTTAGGACAGAATGACGAGCCCAGAATTAGACCTAACACACGTGTGGTCAACTGATTTTTGACAAAATTGTACTATATGCCCTCCCTGTCAATGACCTCTCATCGATTCCAGCAATCACTGATCTGATTCCTATTTCTATGATGAACTGTGCCTGTTTTAGAACTACTTGTAAACAGAATCAAAGGGTATAGGCAAAGACTTCATATGAAAAGTCAAGGGTGTAGTTCTGAATTCAAGCAGTGCTCAAATAATTCAATGAGCAATTTGCCCCTTTTTTGGCTCTGCCTTCCTCTAATGGACTTCACTCATGGCAGGTTTTCTTTAAGTGATGGCAAGTATGGCCACCAGAAGCTTACAGATTATTTTTTTAAGAATTCAGTAGAAAGATAATACTCCTGGCCTGGTGCTCATGCCTATAATCCTAGCACTTTAGGAGGCCAGGACGGCTGGATTGCCTGGGCTCACAAATTTGATACCAGCCTGAGCTGGAGTGAGACCCCATCTCTAAAAATAGCCAGTAATTATATCTGGAACCTGTAGTTCCAGTTACTTGGGAGGCTGAGGCAAGAGAATCACTTGAGCCCAAGAGTTTGAGGTTTCTGTGAGCTGTGATGTTACCAAAGGCAACAAAGTGAGAGTCTGTCTCAAAAAGAAAAAAAAAGAAAAAAAAAAAAAAAAGGAAAGAAAGAGAATACTTCTTTCTACTTAAGTGTTAAGTGTAGCAAAAGTCCAAAGTCTAATTCTTATTCTATTTACCTGTATAATATGCTCACCTTTGTACTGTGTCATGGGCCTGAGATAAGGGGCTTAGTAAAACTAGGTCCAAGTGCCCAGCTCTGGATCTAGGAGATGACTTCAGCCCCACATAAGCCACATGGATGGAGACACAGGAGTAAGGCTATCCTCAGGCAATTTTCTCAGAACCATGTGCACTACACTTTGATGAACCAAGTGTCCTGGCTTCAAGTCCAGGAATCATTCTACCACAATGCTCTGTTATAACACATAGTATCCCAGAGAGCCATCTGGTTCTCTGTTGCCAGAATGTGATGGAAATGTTCTATAGCCCTTCTTCTAAACAGAGGAAGGGTGGTGGGCTCAGACCCTGTGTGATGTGGTTGCTAGTGCCAGAGCTGATTAAATGGGATGGTGTCATTGTTGAGGGGACTAGCCAGCAGAGTAGTGGCATCTTTTATAACCATTTCTAAAAATTAAATTTACAAAATTAAGCAAAGAATACATGGGCCCAATAAAGGGAAGACACATAATTTCAAGTTGTTTTTAATTGTTTCATCTCAATAAGAACAATGGATGTGAAAAGGAAAAGAAAATAAGAAAAATGAGAGGTTGGAAAACTATGTAGAAGAACATAATTTCTTACTCAACATATCTTTGACGATGTTGGCAAGCAGTCATTTTCAACTGTCAAAAACATAAGTAGAACATCTCACTTAGGGAAAGGGAAGGCAATATTAGTAAGTCTAATCCGTCAATCAATACTTGCTTGGTTATTTGTAGAGAAATGCCGAGAGGAAAGGTTTCCAAATACAACATATTTATATTTCAAATAAAATTTAAAAAACAGGACTTTGAGAATATTCTTCTTCTATGTTTTTTCTTAGGCTATTACATTTAGTAAAGTAGAATTATATTTTTATATTTTCAGCTTTTAAAGAAAATCTATAATTTATCATGGAAGTAGAGCATAAAGTCCACCATTAAATGAGTTCTTTCCAACTGAAGAGACCTCTTAGTATTTCCAGCTTTATATATCATAAACAGAGATACTGACACCCTTATTTCAGTCAAGAAATACTAGGGGGAAATATACGCGCGTGCGCGCGCGCGCGTGTGTGTGTGTGTGTGTGTGTGTGTGTGTGTGTGTGTGTGGTGAAACTGTAAAGGCCACTCTAAATTAATTTAACATCAAATGATCATTTTTATGAGTCTATGAGGAAAGATCAAAGGTATTTTAGACATTCAAAGGAGGTATGAGGAAAAGCATTTGTAGAAGGATCTGGTCATTTTAAAACATGACTGCAAATTCTTGGACACCCCTTCCATGGAGTGATGGGCTCTATGTTCCCTCCATTTGAATCTAAGCAGGCTTGTGATTGCATCAACCAGTGGCTCTCAACCTTCCTAATGCCACAGCCCTTTAATACAGTTCCTATGGGTCACAGCCCACAGGTTGAGAACCTCTGGCTTCAACCAACAAAAGATGTCACATGTGAGGCTGTTTGACTGCTGAGGCTAGATCATGAAAGGGTGGAGTTTCTGACCTGATCGCAGAACACCAACCACCCTAAGACCACCACCTTGGGAAGACTACCCAAAGGTACTCCAGGCTGCAGTCCCAGGTGAGCCCAGCATTGTAGGTCAGCCAAGATGCTGCTTATATAAGCAAAGCTATCTTAGATCCCCAGTCGTCAGCTGAATACCACTGAATAACCTGTCTCGACTCCGTGTGAAACAGAAAATCACCCAGTCAAACTCTGCTTAAATTTGTGGCCCCTAAATCATGATATATGATAAAACAGTTTTTGTTGTAAGCCACAAAATTATGGGCTATTTTTTAGACAAACAAAGGCAATGCCATTTTAGAATGAATGCTATACTTGCTTTAAAAAAATAAGAACGTAACTGATATTTCTTAATAATGATTAAGGACAAATAATCCAGCAAAACAGAACAGCAATAAATTGAGACTGAATTTTTAAAATATTTATATTTGTTTTCAAAATGTTTGAGATCTTATCTAATAGATACCTTGTATCTATAAACAGGGTAAATTGAAAAAGAAATAAAAGGAGCAAATAGAGTAGAATTTCTTTTTTCTTTTTTTTTTTTTTTTTTTTTTTTGCAGTTTTTGGCAGGGGCTGGGTTTGAACCCGCCACCTCCAGCATATGGGACCGGCGTCCTACTCCTTTGAGCCACAGGCACTGCCCGGAGTAGAATTTCTTAACAGAACACACAATTAAGTGAAACCTCTGCCTACCCAAAATTCTAGCAACCAAAAGGCTAAAAGAAACAATCTGTATCTTGTTTCTTCTAATTTCATGAAAAAGAAAATAAGTAATAAGAACAAAAAACCGATATCATTTTATTTAAAAAAGAACAAGCCATGTCAGATCTTATCACTGTGACACATATTTTTCATTTTAGGTGAAAGAGTCCAGAAAGTTATTTATGATTAACTGAAAAACAACGAAAACCTAAAAATGCAGCTACACCTTCCACATCTATAATACTGGACTGTGGCAAGAAGTGTTTCTTTTTTTTTTATTTTTATTTTTTACTGTTGAATCATAGCTGTGTACATTAGTGCAATCACCTGTACCCATTCTAAGATGCACTGTAGATGTGGCCCCACCCATTACCCTCCCTCCACCAAAACCTCCCCCCTCCCTTCCCCTTCCTTGGCCCTTTCCCCATAGTCTTGTGCTATAGTTGGGTTATAGCCTTCATGTGAAAGCTATAATTT
>CAUYPK010110439.1:0-127004 GCA_963574355.1 Loris lydekkerianus | reverse complement strand
TTTTTTAATTTTCCCAACACATGAACTATAACTTGTTTTGAAAATTTTCAGTGCATTTCACAGCAAAAATGAACAAGGTAATCATTAAAATGGTTGTACACAAACCAACTTTTTCTTATAATTTACAATTTGTTGAAAAATATATATATAATTATAATAATTTTATTTTTTGTTTGTTTTGGGTTTTCTGAAACAGAGTATCAGTCTGTGGCCCTGGGTAGAGTGCTGTGACGTCGTAGCTCACAGAAACCTCAAACTCTTGGGCTTAAGTGATTCTCTTGCCTCAGCCTCCCAAGTAGCTGAGACTATAGGCACCTGCCACAATAAATGGCTAGTTTTTGGTTGTAATTGTCATTGTTGTTTTAGCAGGCCCTAGCCGGGCTTGAACTCCCCAGCCTCAGTATATGTGGCCAGCACCCTACTCACTGAGCTACAGGACCGAGCCTGTTTATTTATTTATTTAGAGACGGAGTCTTGCTCTATTGCCCTGGATGAGGTAGAGTGGCATCATCATAGCTCACAGCAACCTCAAACTCCTAGGCAAAACAAATGTCTGCTTTAGCCTCCCAAGTAGCTGGGACTATAGGTGTGTACTACCATGCACCACTAAATTTTCTTTTCTTTTTTTTTTTTGCAGTTTTGGCTGAGGCCAGACTCGAACCCGCCACCCTTGGTATATGAGGCCAGCACCCTACTCCTTGAGCCACAGGCACTGCTCTAAATTTTCTATTGTTCTTTAGAGATTGACTGGCTATCATTCTTGCTCAGGGTGGTCTTAGACTCTTGACCTGAAGTGATCCTCCCACCTTGGCCTTCCAAAGTGCTAGGATTACAGGCATGAGCCACCTTACCCGTCCTATTTTTTTTTTTTTTTTTTTTAATTGAGACAGAGTCTCACTTTGTGACCCAAGGTAGAATGCCGTGGTGTCATAGCTCATGGCATCCTCCAATTCTTGGGTTCAAGGGATTCTCTTGCCTCAGCGTCCTGTGTAGCTGGGACTACAGGAACCCGCCACAACACCTGGCTATTTTTGTTTGTTTGTTTAGCAGGCCCCAGGCCGGGTTCAAACCCACCAGCCCCAGTGCATGTGGCCAGCACCCTAACTACTGAGTTACGGGTGCCCTATTTTTTTATTTTCTTAAAGTAAAAGTGTAAGTTATTGATTTGAGAACTTCTTTTCTAACATTGGTATTTCCCTCTAAGCATTTCTAGTTGCTTCCCATAAATGTTGGTATGTTGTGTTTTCATTTTCACTGAGTAAAAATATTTTAAAATTTCCCTGTGATAAATTCTTTGACCCATGGATCATTTAGAACTCTGTTTAATTACCAAATATTTAGGGATTTCCCAGATTTCTCTCTCTCTCTTTTTTATTTTATTTTTTTGGCTTTTTAAAAATTTTATTTTGTTGCTTATTTTTTATTTATTTACTTTTGTTGTTGTTGTTGTTGAGACAGGGTCCCACTCTATGCTCCTGAGCAGAGTGCAGTGGGCGTGGTAGCTCACTGCAACCTCAGACGTGGCCTGCGGGCACCCCACTTCCTCAGCCTCTCGAAGCCGCTGGGATTACAGGCGCTTGGCGCCGCACCCAGCTGGGTTTTTCCATTTTTTTCATGAGTCAGGGTCTCACTGTCACACTCTTGAGCTCAAGCAATTCTCCCTCCTCAGCCTCCCACAGTGCTGGGATTACAGTTGTGAGCCACGCTACGGAGATTTCCCAGATTTCTTTCTGTTGTTAATTTCTGACCCATGTGTTCACAGTTTGTTGATTTTGATTGTTTTAAATTTACTGTACACTTGTTTTATGTCTTAACATATGGTATTGAAACCACTGTTTATAAAGTTTTAAAAAAAGGTCATGAGGTGGGAATCATGGCAGAGGTTCTATTTGTAAACCAGCCATTGTTCCCTGTCTTGCTTTCCTATAATGGCTTGGGAATCATATAGCTGATGGTCATAAAGATTTTTTTTTTTAATTGAACAGTGTCTCACTTTGTCACCCTCAGTGCCATGGTGTCATGGCTCACAGCAACCTCAAACTCTTGGGTTCAAGCAATTCTCTTGCCTCAGCCTCCCTAGAACCTGGGACTACAGGCGCCTGCCACAACGCCCCGCTATGTTTTTTTGTTTGGAAGGCCCAGGCTGGGTTTGAACCCACCAGTCCCAGAACATGTGGCTGGCACCCTAACCACTGAGTCATAAAGATTCTTAGCTTTCAGCTCAGTGCCCTATAGCTCAGTAGTTAGGGGGCCGGCCACATACACTGGGGTTAGTAGGTTTGAACCTGGCCCTGGCCTGCTAAACAATGACAACTACAACAAAAAAAATAGCCAGGTGTTGTGGTGGGCATCAGTAGTCCCAGCTACTTGGGAGGCTGAGGCAAAATAATTGCTTAAGCTCAAGAGTCTGAGGTTGCTGTGAGCTGTGATGCCATAGCACTCTACTGAGGCCAACACAGTGAGACTCTGTCTCAAAAAAAAAAAAAAAAAAAAAAAAAAGATCCTTAGCTTTCTTCATTACTCCCATAGATAATATCACCTTGTGAAAACTAAGGCTAGTTTTTGAGGTATCTTCCAGGCCCTGCATTCCAGAGGAACAGCTGACTTATCCAGACAAGTGCCCCATACCAATGAACTGACTCAACTGGTCTTTTGACTCCACTCAGGAACTGACTCATCAGAAGACAATAATTTCTGCTTGCTGATCCTATGAGTTCATTGCTAGCCAATTAGCAGACCTAATTGTTTAGGCCTTTGACTTTCAAACTATCTTTAAAAACCCTCTTTCCCAAATTCTTGAGGAGATGGATTTCAGAACTTCCTTTCATCTTCTTGTATGGTGCTTGTGATATTAAGCTCTATTTTTTTTGTTGTTGTTTTTGAGACAGAGTCTTACTTTGTCACCCTTGGTATGGCTCACAGCAACTTCAAAATCTTGGGCTCAAGCAATCTTCTTGGGCTCAGCCTCCCAAGTAGCTGGGACTACAGGTGCCTACCACCACAATGCTGGGCTACTTTTTTTTAAAGACAGGGTCTCGCTCTTGTTTAGGCTCCTGAGATCAAGCAATCCACTCATCTCAGCTTCCCAGAGTGCTAGGATTACAGTCACGAGCTACCTCACGTGGCCTGATATTAAGCTCCTTCTCTGTTCTAACCCCTACTCTAAATGTATTGACTTCCTCTTTGGTAGTGGGCAATGAAGCTGGTGAGGCTGTCACAGTCTATCCTGGAGAATGTTCCATGCACTTGTAAAGAAAGAATTCTGTAGTCTTGGTGGAAGTGTTGTATATATGTCAATTAGATCAACGCAGTTGACAATGTTGTTCAAGTCTTTTTGACTTAGTAGTTCTATCCATTATTGAAAATGGGGTATTGAAGACTTATCTTTTATTGTTGAGTTGTCTATTTTTTTCATTTCCTTTTTTTTTTTTTTTTTTGACAGAGTCTCATTTTGTCACCCTTTGTAGATCTGTGGAGTCATAGCTCACAGCAACCTCCAACTCTTGGGTTCAAGTGATTATTTTGCCTCAGCCTTTCAAGAAGCTGGGATTACAGGCACCTGCCACAATACCCAGCTAGTTTTTTAGAGACAAGGTCTCACTCTGGCTCAGGCTGGTCTCGAACCTGTGAGATCAGGCAATCTACCCACCTCGCCCTCCCAAGTGCTGGGATTATAGGCACGAGCACTTGGCATATGTGAATACATGAATATTACGTTGTAATTATTGCTTCATATAATTTTGTAAATTTTTACTTCTACTTTTTATTTATTTTATTTATTTATTTATTTTTTGAAACAGAGTCTCACTTTGTTTCCCTCAGTAGAGTGCCATGATGTCATAGCTCATAGCAACCTCAAACTCTTGGGCTCAAGCTATCCTCCTGCCTCAGCTTCCCAAGTAGCTGGAACTACAGGTGACCACCACAATGCTCAGCTAGTTTTTTAGAGATGGGGTCTTGCTCTTGCTCAGGCTGGTCTTGAACTCTTGAACTCAAGCAATCCACCTGTCTCGGCCTCCCAGAGTGTTAGGATTCAGGTGTGAGCCACCACATTCAGCCTTTTTCTTTTACTTTTTAGAGAGGGGGTCTTGCTTTGTTGCCCAGGCCAGAATGCGGTGGGACAGAGTGATCATAGCTCACTGGGCTCAAATGATCCTCTTGCTTCAGCCTTCCAAGTAGCTGGGACTACAGGTGTGTACCACCATTCCCAGCTAATTGTTGTTATTATTGTTGTATTGTTGTAAGAGATGGGGTCTTGCTATGTTTCCCAGCCTGGCTTTGAACTCCTGGCCTCAAGTAATCCTCCTGCCTTGGATTCCCAAAGTGCTAAGATTATAGGCATGAGCCACTGAACCCAGCCAATTTTGTATCTTTTTTTTTTCCTGTTAACATTTTAATTTTTTCAAGGTAACAGGAATTGTATACAAATGACAGTAGACCCTTGCCTTTTTATTTTTATCTAAATAAAAGATAACTCAAGATGAATTCTCAAGAAAGAAAAATAGCTATGTACATAAGGGACTATATCTTCATTCATCATCTACTTGGAACCAGTAGTTGTGTAGCTGTCATAGAATCAGGAAAGAGGTTGTGGTAAGTTGGAAGAGGTACATATGCTGATGTTATCATTCTACCAGCAAACCACGTGCCATGCAATGCATTGACAGCAGCAATAGCTGCAGCAATTGATGGGCACTTCACATACACATTGCCCTGAGCTGAATTTTTGTCAACATAAATATGAATAACGCCTACATGTTTATTACATTCTTCAGTCACATCATCTTTAATCTCCGTATCCCATCCAACTTCTTCTTCTGTTTGAGGGTTAACATGTTAGAAAGCTGGAAACACTGTTGCAAGTGGCTGACAGAGGCAGCTGCAGCTAAAGCTGAAGCTTCAGTCTGTTGGGAAAGTCTTATTTGCAAATCTATAACAAAAGAGAATTCTGCCACACCACCAAATGCCAAAGAGCCACTCATTTGTAGAGCCTGCTGTGCTGCTGGTGGAATCTGCAAACCTGTACTCTCTGCAAGTCTTGCCATTAATTGAAGACGACCAGTTGTTCCCAAGTTAATTCCAGTACTTTCTAATTCATCGCTGTACAAAAATGAACTAGCACTAGAAGCATCAGTACGTTCAGTAACATGACCAACTTTCATTGGCCTTCCTGCTAATTCAAATCCATTAAGTTGTTCCAAACCCTTTTTGGCACATTCCAAGTCTGAAAATGTAATAAATCTGTATCCTTTAGATCGACCTGTTTCACTGTCCATCATAAGCTAGATACTTTCAATCCTTCCAAATGGCTCAAAGATCCCATATCTTCAGTTATGTTAAAGCATAAAGAGCCTACATAAAGCCACGTGGGTCCAGCACTTCCCTTTTGCAAATTGTTTGCCATTGCTGCAGCTCTGTGTTTTTCTGCCTGTGGCGCCTGTACTATGATTGGCACTCCTAAAACTCATTGACCAGTCAATCCTATTGCTAGAGGCACTGAGCTAACATCAACAAACTCCACATAGGCCATTCCTTTGGAACATCTTGAATTTCGATCAGAAATCATCCTCACATCTCGAACCTTTCCAACTGTAGAGAAAACTCTTCCAAATCCCTTGATGGAATTCTTGCTGCCAGCTGCATGAGGAAAACTGTTCTTGCATCTCTTTCCTCAGGAGTTAGATTATCAATAGGTTCCCTCACAGGGCTCTTGTCTTTTCTGAATGGACTTTTGCTTCGAGAACATCGTCTGCTTAATTTGATGCTATGAGGCAACCCAATCTTTCCTCGGATGACACTGTTAAATTTTAGTGGATTAAGGACTTCTGCAGCGGCCTCTGAATCTGCGATCTTGACTTTCTGAGCAGCTCCGTCTCCTTTCTTTGCTTCTACTTGGCTTCCTTTCACGGCTTTTGCTCTTTTTCCTTTCTCTAGCTCTACTTCGCTTCCCTTCCTTACTTTTGCTTCTCTTTCATTCATGACTACGACTTCTGCTCTTGCTTTTTTCCCTCTTTTTGCTACGTTCTTCATGGCCATTAGCACTGCTCAACTTGTTCTCATCCTTCTTATAAGGAGCCTCAAGCATTGCTTCAATATCAATATCGTCTGCCATTTTCTCTAATTGCCTGTGCAGGCTTTTGGGCGCCTGTGGTGCTCGTATTCAGGAAGAGCCTGCGAAGACTGCAGCTGCTACCGTGGCCACCGCCACTGTTGCTACTATTAAGCCTGTAGGCCCAGGCCACGGTACCACCCAGCCGGAATATCAGGCTCCGAGGGTCGCTAGGCCCGAGCGAATCTAAAAGAAACAATGGGATTCGATGAGCCCGCGCAGGAGAGCAGGTCGGCGGCTTGGGCAGCTCAGGATCCACCCTGTGACAGCGTGGGCAAGCTCCCGGAAATGGAGCTGCTTCCCCGTACTCGCATTCACCAACACACATACACACACACCTGCTTTTCCATTCTTACGTGTTTCAACTCCATCCAGGTTAATACAAAAGATGTGGTGCCTTTTTGATGGCTGAATAGTATTCCATGATATGCATACACCACAATTTGCTAATCTGTTCCTGAGTTGATGGGCATTAAAGTTGTTTCCACATCTTGGCAATTGTAAATTGAGTTGCAATAAACAATCACTGGGCGAGAGACATGAACAGAAACTTCTCTGAGGAAATCAGATGAATGGTTAACAAACATGAAAAAATGATCATTGTCCCTAGTCATCAGAGAAATGCAAATCGAAACCACCCTGAGGGCTCAGCACCCGGTAGCACAGTGGTTACAGCGCTGACCATATACACTGAGGCTGGCTGGTTTAAACCTAGCCCAGGCAAGCTAAACAACAATGACAACTGCAACAACAAAAAAAGCCAGGCGTTGTGGCAGGTGCCTGTAGTCCCAGCTACTTGGGAAGCTGATGCAACAGAATCACTTAAGCCCAAAAGTTTGAGGTTGCTGTGAGCTGTGACACCACAGCACTCTCTCTACCCAGGGCAACAGCTTGAGACTCTGTCTCAAAAAAAATAAAAAATAAAAATAAAGACACATAAATACAGTCATGGGTAGGAGAGAGACATTTTCCTCTAAGGATATTTATGCTCTGCTTTCAGGCACGTAAGGGGAGGGCAGAGAACTCTTCCTGCTTCTGCTGATTGTCAGTTGCCTTGAGCTCAAAATAGTCCTTAGACCAAAGTGGCATATTTCAGGGTGGCATATTCTGCTGCCCTTTGGGGTAAACTTGACTCCTTCTGTGTAATGCATCATAATTATCCTGGGTGAATAGTTTCTCTTTTTCTGTGAAGATGAGCATGGTTCCTCTGAGTCATTTTTCTCCTGCGGGATGCCAAACCAGAAGCATTTGGAGACAGTGGGGTGCACTCTCAGTAGTAGAGAGAGTAAGTAGAGAGAGGGCTCAGCTATTGGCCCATTTTTGAAGCAGTTTTTCAAGGATATACAATTTCTTCCACCTTTCTATCCTTTAATTAATCACCCTCAACTCATTTAGCTATTCATTTATTTAACAGTGTATTAAACATCCACTTCCTTCCAAGGACTCTACTTGGCCCTTCTACCCCACCAAAAAAAAAAAAAAAAAAAAAAATCTTAAAAGAAAAAAACACGAAGATGAAGCTGGCACAGTTTTTGCACTCAAAAGTCTTACCCTATGGTAGGAGGGAGAAAAGATAGGTTCATGGTTAAGTTTTGAGTCAGAAGATGAAGAAAAAGATCATTATAGCATAAAGAATGGAGGATGCCTCAAAAAACAAAACAAAAAAACAAAAAGGTTCTACACAGCAAGGAAATAATCAACAGAGTAAATGGATAACCTATAAAATAGGAGAAAATATTTGCAAAGTAAACATAGGACAAAGTATTAATATCCAGAATCTGCAAGAAACGCAAACAAATCATCAAGAAATGAAAATATCAGAAAATGGGCAAAAGACACCAAGAGAAAGAAGAGAAACAAATTGCCAATAAACATATGAATGGCAAATATCACTAAACAGCAGGGAAATGCATATTAAAGCCATAATGAAATAACACCTTATAGACATCAGAACAGCCGTAATAAAAGACACAAAGAATAGATGTTGGCACAGATATGGAAAAAAGGGAACACTTATAAAAAAAAAAAAAAAAAAAAAATCGCTGGGCGCTGTGCTGGGCGCCTGTAGTCCCAGCTACTCCGGAGGCTAAGGCAAGAGAATCGCCTAAGCCCAGGAGTTGGAGGTTGCTGTGACCTGTGATACCACGGCACTCTACCAAGGGCAATAAAGTGAGACTCTGTCTCTACAAAAAACAACAACAACACATAAATACACTGTTGCACTCTACCAAGGGCAATAAAGTGAGACTCTGTCTCTACAAAAAACAACAACACATAAATACACTGTTGGTGGGACTGCAATCTCATACAGCCTCTTTGGAAAGAAGTATGGAGAAGCCTCAAAGAACTCAAATTAGGCTTCCCATTGACCCCGCATTCCCATTACTAGGTATCTACCCAGCAGAAAAATAATAATTTTATCATAGGGACATTTGCACAAGATTTTTTTCAAGTGTAATACATTCATTGCAGAACCTCAATTTGTTGAGGTATAAATGTGAACCTGTTTTCTAACAACCTTCCCCCCAACTCTGCTCGGCTGAAATCACCTTTGCTGCTTGGGTGGTGGGGGTCTGAGTGACATGGCTGCACCCCACATTCTGCTGCCACCTTCATCTGTTAGAACAGCCTCATGTCCATAATCAAGACTCGTTCCAGCTGGTCTCCACCCTCCATTCTCAGCATTGCTCAGACTAGAGCTGTGACCTCCCACCCCAGCTGCCTGGCCCAGTGGGAGGGGGACATCTGGCTCTAAGTGTCCTTTCCTCCCTCTTCTAGGTCTCTCTAGGACTGGGGGCTGGGGAGGTGAAAGCAACTCTCATATGGACTGTCCTCTCCTATGACAGAAGCAGTGGACTGTCCCTGCTTCTCTTGCTACCTCCCCTGCCACCCCAGTGACTGTCTCATGCAGAGCCTATGCAGGCTCTGAAACCCAAGAGGGAGGCCCCCTGGATGGGGCACCTGTGTGTCTCCGCACCCTGCCATTTGTCTCCTGTTTCCTTCTTCCCCTACTCAGGCAGCTCAGAGGTATATCACGGGGGTCACAGACTGAGCAGATGCCATCTGAGGGATGATATGCTTGTCTCTCCTTACAAGAGGTTCCCTTATGGATTCAGGGAGGAAAATGCCCCACCCTATCTCATCTCCCATGAAGAGGGGAACAGGTAGCCCCTACCACAAGCCCTGCATGCCCACATGGTCAAGGCCCCTCTTCCTGTGACTGTGGGAGCTGGTGGTTGATGAGAGAAGCGCCATCAGCTCTGCAGAAGGAAGATGGTACCAGTTGTGGACCACCCACTGATGGCTTTCTGAGTGCAGAAGGCAGGGCCCCCAGTGCCTTTCTACTCTGCTTTGGGTGTTAGCAGCAATTCCAGAGAAGGAGGAGAAGTCCCACACGACATCCTGTTATGCTGGTGCAGAACTCTCCTCCCTCCAGATCCCAGCTGAACTGATCAAAAGACTATAAAAGAAGGGAAACCCTTGTCCACCTGGAAGGCAGGGGAGGCACATTCTCAAGCCAGGAATGCAGGGATCTCTGGAAAATGTGCCAGACCCAGACTAAATGGAGACCCCATGAAATCCATGTCTCCACTTCCCTGATAAGGTGGGCACAAGTTTTGTCATGGCTACATTGAACATCCAGAGGAACAGCCTGAAAACCCCAAATGGTGGGCACATAGAACTGGCCCTTGGTGGAGAGGCAAGGTTCCCCGCTGGGCCTGGTCCCAGCCAGCTCCCACCACTTTCTCCCAGCTGGATCCCTGAACTGGTAATGGCCCTTGAAAGGCTCTACCTGGAGCGTGGAAAGAAGAACAGGACACCTCCGCCCCAGCCCCAGTGGCCAGCCAGACCTGTAGGTCAACAGTGGAATACAGTTGGGGGGGATGTACGTCAGAGGTGGTTTGTCTTCACAGCCAACTGGTAATGAAATTGCCTTATTCAGTCTTAAAATATGACAAGACAGTTGGAAAAACATCAAGGTTCATGGTGAGCTACAGAGAATCCACTTTGTTCTCCTTGTTTGGAGGAAAATAATAAAATTATATAAAGCCGAAACTGATTTCGGCTCAGCGCCTGTGGCTCAAGCTGCATAGGCGCCAGCCACATACACCTGAGCTGGCGGGTTCAAATCCAGCCTGGGCCCGCCAAACAATGACGGCTGCAACAAAAAATAAAACACTCAGTTTTTAGGCAGGCCCAACTACTCTGGAGGCTGAGGCCAGAGGATTGCTTAAGCCCAGGAGCTCCAGGCCAGCCTGACCAACATAGTAAGACACCAGTTCTATACATTAAAACAACGTTTAAAAAAATTTTTTTTGAAGTTTTTAATTTTTAAAGTCCAAGTACACAGAAAAGCAAACACACACCCACACACATGAACCCATGTGCATATACACCTACACTTGGAAACACATGAAGCCTTTGAAAAATTTCTGCATCATGAAAGGAAGAGAATGTGTCCCCTCAAAGGGCAGAGAAAAAGAATTCCTTTGAAAAAGATTTATCGCAGAAGCATAAATAACTTTCAGACCACATCTGCTTTGTACTCAATTCATTTAATTAAAACATGAACTCTAAGAAATGAGCTTTGAAAAACAAGATAGAAAGAGTGAAATGAGGAGGCTGCTGGCTGAGAAGCAGGTGGAAATGAAAAACAAGCGAGGAGAAAGGAAAGGTGTAAAGAAACTTTAAAATGCAACAGAATTTTAAATTGCACAAAGACAGTAAGGAACAGGATTGGAAGGACAGAATATTGAGTCTGTAAACATGGATGGCAGAGATGAGATGATCTCTTGGAATGCAGAAGAAAAGCCCAACAGGATTTAAAAGCAAACAAACAAAGAGAGAGAACATGATAGGTAACCAGACCTCTTAAAGAAGACGTGAAACAGATGGAACAAAAGCCAGACTCACAGGACTAAGAAGAGTATTTCTCAGCTGAGCCTATAAAGGTAAAAGGTTCCTTTACATCTAAGTCAAATACAAAAAAGAAATGAACATCTAGAAATACCAGGCAGAATTGTTTCAATTTTCAGGGGCAACAAAACATGGGTGAAATATCTATAATTGTTCTTAGAGTGTATAATTGCAAGAGAGATTCCATGGAATTTTGTCAAGTATTTTTTCCAGGAAAAACATTCTCCATCATAATATAAACTTGGGAAATGCTGAATTAAGCAAAACAAGACAAAATCCTATTCTGAGACTTCTGCAGGGATTTGATAATATTCATGCACATTGTTAAACTGGCAATATTAGCAAGCACAATTCTCCAAATTTATTTGACTGTGAAGCCCCTTTTCCATAGAAAATGTGGTTAAGACTGGTGCTCAATGGAACAAACTTTAGGAACCAGTCTTTTACAGAATTTTGAGAGATCACAGTTGTGACCTAAAATTTTAACAATCTGCCAAGTACATTCATGCATTAAGGCAACAGAAAAATATTTTCCCATATGCCATGACTTAGGATTTATGCCATGTTTGGCTCTGCTTTTCATGGGGAGAAAGATACTCAGAGATGTACTCTCAGCAAGCTAGCAAGTAAGAATCAAAGTGAATAAAATAATAGTAAATGAAAAATCAAGTCCCAGGCCGCAATTCTCAACCTTGACCTAATGAACTCCAAATTTAAAAAAAAAAATCAGTATGGTGAAATTGTTGTATGAAAGAAATGGAAGTGGAGCGGTGCCTGTGGCTCAGTGGGTAGGGCGCCAGCCCCATACACAGAGGGTGGCAGGTTCGAACTCGGTCCAGCCAAACTGCAACAACAACAACAAAAAGCCGGGTGTTGTGGCAGGCGCCTGTAGTCCCAGCTACTTGGGAGGCTGAGGAAAGAGAATCTCCTAAGCCCAAGAACTAGAGGTTGCTGTGAGCTGTAACGCCATAGCACTCTACCGAGAGTGATAAAATGAGACTCTTGTCTCAAAAAATAAATAAATAAATAAAATTAAAAGAAAGAAAGAAAGAAATGGAAGTGAATATTAAAAACCTGTTAAACACTCAGTGGTTTAAAACAATAATATTTATTATCTCATAGTTTCTGTGGGCTGGGAATCCAGATATGGTTTAGCTGGGTCCTGTGACTCAGAGTCTTTCTGAGTCTAAAATTAAGGTGTCAGCCAAAGTTGAGGTGTCATCTGAAGACTCAGCTGGGGAAGGATTTGCTTCTAAATTCATTCACATAGTTGTTGGTAGGTTTCCTTTCTTCACTTCTTAAGCTGAGGGCCTCAAAACGCTGCTAGCTGTTGGCCAGTGGCCACCCTCATTTTCTTGTCACATGGGCTTCCCATAAGGCAGGTTACAACATGGCAGCAGGCTTCATCAGAGCAGGCACACAAGAGGGCCAGAGGAGAAAGTTACAGCAAGACAGAATTCACAGTCTTTGAGACCTAATCTCAGAAGTAACAACTCATCATTTTTTGCAACATTCCCTTCCTTAGGAGCAAGTCATTAGGTCTAGCCTACACACAAAAGGAAAGGAGCACACAAGTGTTGACTACCAGAAGGTGCGGGTCATTGGGAGTCACTTGAAAGCTGCCTGCCTTAGACGCCATTGCTGTATGTCATGAAACAAGCCCCAAACACACATATTCACCTACAAAATGAAATGTCACTCAAGTTTTAAACAATTAAAAAGACCTTAATAATAGAAATATATTGAAACTCAATGTTTCAAATAAGTTAATTGTCACTAAATTCATCTACAAATGTAATCTAAATATGATTCCCAAAGGGATATTTGCTTATTTAACTTGGCAGGGGAAAAAAAGTCTAGCATTCATCTTAAAGAATACATAAGTAACAGCAGCAAAGAACTTAAAGGTGAGGATTTGTTTTCTCAGTCATCAACCGTTATTTAAAAAGTCACAATTGAGTAGGTTTGGTGGCTCCTGCCTATAATCCTAGCACTCTGGGAGGCCAAGGTGGTGGATTGCCTGAGCTCAGGAGTTCAAGAGCAGCCCGAGCAAGAGCAAGACACTGTCTTTACTAAAAAAAAAAAAATAGAAAAACTAGCCCGGCATTGTGATGGGCACCTGTAGTTCCAGCTACTCAGGAGGCTGAGGCAAGAGGATTGCTTAAGTCCAAGAGTTTAAGGTCGCTGTGAGCTATGATGATGCCACACACTCACACTCTCTATTGTGAGACTCTGTCTCAAAAAATAATAATACTAAAATAATAAAAAAGTCACAATTAGTAAAATAGGGCAATAAATGCCAGTGTAAGAATGATGTGACAGACCAATAGAATAGAATGGCAAACCCAAACACACAAAAATATTCGGTATGTGATAAAATGGCCTTTTGGATCATCAGAAATTATGATTCCTTTATGATTCATGTTGGGATAGTTGCTAAGTTTTCTTTAAAGTCATATGCTTACCTCTCATCACATATGAAGATAAAGAGTTCAGTATTAAAAAGGTGAAATGAAATCATAACAATCATAGAAGAAAATTTATTTATTTATTTATTTATTTGAGACAGAGTCTCATTTTGTTGCCCTCGGTAAAATGCTGTGGTGTCACAGCTCACAGCAACCTCAAACTCTTGGGCTTAAGCGATTCTCTTGCCTCAGTCTCCCAAGTAGCTTGGACTACAGGCGCCTGCCACAACGCCTAGCTATTTTTTGGTTGTCATTGTTGTTTGGCAGGCCTTGGCTGGATTCAAACCCACCAGCTCCAGTGTATGTGGCTGGCACCCTACCTGCTGAGCTACAGGTGCAGAGCCCATAGAAGAAAAGTTAACAATGGAACAATGTTATAATTGTTTCAGTTTGGAACAATGTATGTAATTCTTGTGAAGACAAAGGTCATATAATAATAAATTCTGAGATTAATAATTTGACAGCTTAAAAGAGAAACATTTTGGCACATCAAGAACATAAAAAATATTGATGCAAATGACAAATTAGTTGCAATATATGTGATGAAAAGAAATATATGAAAGGGTGCTAAATATACTACATCTTATAAACCTATACTAAAAAGAGGAGCATTACAATAAGAAATAGCCAAAGGATATGAACAGAAAAATTCACCATTCATTTACTCAACAAATAATTACTGGATAAGTCTTACAAGTTCCAGGTACTTGGGACACAGCAATGAACAAGACAAGGTCCCTGCTATTGGAGAGCTTACATTCTACTGGAGAGAGCCAAATAATAAACAAATTATTAAATTCTGAAGTATTTTAGAAGATTATAAGTACTATTGGTAAAAGTAAGGGTTAAGTAAGGGAATCAGGAGTGCGACTGTGGGGACTCAGAGAAGGCCTTGTTAGGAAGCAGACACTGAAGCAAAGCCTTGGACCAGTTTAGGGAGCGGGCTGTTCAGAGCTGGGGAAACAGTCCTGGTGTGCCATGGGGGAGGTCACAGTCACTAGAACAGGGAGGCCAATGTTGGAGATCATGAAAGGTCTCTGACTTCTAACCTGAGTGAAAGGGGAACCACTGTAGGGTTTTAAGCAGAAGAATGAAGTTTGACTTACGTTTCAAAAGAATCATCTGGCTACTCTCTGGAGAACAGACTTCTAGGGTACAAAGGTAGAAGCAAGAAGATCATTTGGGAGATCAACATACAAGATGAAATGTTCACTCTCACAGGTAATCAAAGAAATGCAACTAAAAAATGTCTTCACTTGTTTTTAACCTATCCAATTTTAATGCACTTCTTAAAAACAGTACCCAGTATTGGTAAGGGTGACAGCATTCCAGGCAGGTAAATGGGGACCACTTTTCTGGAAGCAGCTGGGTATTTTCTACCAAAGACTTAAAAAGTTTCGAACCCTTTGACTAGAAATTCAACTTCCAATAAATTGATCTAAGGGACTAATAATGGCTGATGCTTATTGAGTGCCTGTATGCACCAGGCTCTGTACTAAGCATCCCAAGTGTCACCTCATTTAAAGTTGTATGATTATTCTATAAATCTACAGGGGTAGAAAGGCAAAGAGTAGCAAGTTCAAAACCAGGAGGGCTATAAGGAAACCCAGGCACTCGGATGCTGCCATACAGCAGATGTAGATGCAAAAATTTGTGTCCAAGTGTGCTCATTACAGCACCATGTATAATAGCAGAGAAAATACAATAAAATCAACAAAGGGGGTTACTCATTCAATTGTGATTTGTCTGCACAATTTGGTCATTAAAAATCTCGTTGAAGAAAACTAGTTTCAGATGCAGCCAGGTGCTGAGACACGAAGATTGAGAGAAACAGAAATGCCTCTCAAAGGTCACAGAGAGTCAGTGCCATGTCTTCACTCCCACCCCCATCCCCCACCAGGACTGTCACCTTTGTTGCCCACGCTGGAGTGCAGTAACTATTCACAGGTGCAAACACAGGCTACCCTAGTCTGGGAGCAGATGGGGGACCTGCAGTTGTGACTGCTCCTGGAACTCTTGCAGCCAGCACAGGGCCTGTAATCCACAGGCACCCAGGGCACATGCTAAACGAGTGAGTGAGTGAACTAATGAATGAATAATTCATTGGGAGAAACATCAGCAGAAACAGAGGGAGGAAGGAAGAGAAATGGGAAAGAACACAAACAGATGGAGACAGAAGAATGAATAATGAAAGAAAAGATGAAAAGAGGCTACTGAAAAAAATTGAAAAGCTAGAGAAAAGCCCAGTATGCTGGCTTGCATCTATAGTGCCAGCCACTGAGGAAGGAGAACCACTTGGCCCAGGATTTCAAGGCTGTGGTGTGCCATGATCCTCACTTGTGACTAGCCCCTGTACTCCTTACTGGTCAGCATACCCGAAAACCCGAAACCCATCTCCAGGAAAAAAAAAAAAAAAAAAAGCTAGAGAAACCCAAAGAAATTCAAATTGAAACCCATGGGTTCTTGCCTTAGTTTCTCTGGCAGCTCTGCAGGCCTTTGTTGGGCAACGGCCTGACACCCTTCTTGATTTTCCCAGTGCTCTCCTGGGCTGTTTCCCCCCTTTCCCCATGCATGCTGGGTGGAGTCCATCTCCAGAACTTTGTCATCAGACCCTCCCCCTCCCACCCAGCAGGCTCCAGCCAACAACTATGCAGAGCCCCTCCACCAAGGCAGGCCCTGGGATGACATCCCTCTCCTCAGCTGGTCTTATTCCTGCAGTAATCACGCCCCTGCCTCCTCCAGCTCTGGACCCTGGGTTGGGGGATGGGTAAGAGGTAGGGACCGTGCCATGCCTATCCAGATTCTCGGGAGGGGAGAAGCTCCAAGAGGCTAAGGGAGCTTGCTGCCTCCAGGGAGCCAGGTCCTGCTGCCCAGAATGTGATATCAGCTCTGGTATTTCCAATTCCCCCAATTATGGGGGAGTGGGCTGAAGATCTAGGAGGGAAACTAAGTGGGAAGTGGCCAGAGTCACAGAATTCTCCTGGGTCCTAGAGAAGGGTGGGTTCCTCCACTCCCACCCCCACCCATCTGTCCCTGCAAAAGCCTCTGACCTCACCTCCCCCACTTCCGGGCTTCTCTGGAGTTCCAGCCCTGAAGGCAGACACTTCTAAACCAATGGGCCCCAGCCCCCTCTTCGGCCCCCTCCTCACTGCCTTGGCTCTGGGGAGGAGTCCCCCGCCTCCCCCACCATTGCTCCAGATGTGGCTGCGGGGGAGGGGTGGGCATGAGGCCCAGCTGGCAGTGGTCACTCGGTGGTCCTCTTCCTGCAGAGTCAGCGCTTTTGGTGCCAGTTCGCCTGGCCTCCTCACTCAGCACTTCCTCCAGCCCACTTTCCAGAGGCAGCAGCTGGGGCTCTGATTCCTAGTTCAACACAAATCCCATCAACAGCCTTTCCTGAACCACCACCCAGGTGCCCAGGCCCGCCCTCCACAGTCAGGGACCATGGGAGAAAACACCCAGCAGGGCACAGTCTAGGAGATAAGGTTAGCAACAGGGCCAGCTCTCATCCCTTCCCCTCAACCCCAGCAAATTCTGAGCCCTGGTCCTTTCCTCTGCAAAGCAGTGGGGCAGCTGCTGCCCCTCCTCTGCTGCTCTGGCCTGCTGCTTCTCACTTCCCCCCGTGGACTTTCTAGAGCCTTGTGTTTCATGAAGGAACAGGATTGGAAGCCCCAGCAACACATCACTGAACACACAAGAGGTGCTTAATAAACTCATATACTATCAACAGGCTCTTATATCTTCCTCATATCTGAAGGGTTCCTTGAGACTGATTCCTAGTGCCAAAAACTGGCAGCAAGCCTCAACCACATGCCCAGGTCTTAAAAATGTGTGAATTTTTGTGTGAATCCCAGGGTCTAGGGACAGGGTTAAAGGAGGAGCTCTCCTCCCCCGAGACTGCTGTAGCCCAGCCCAGCCTGGTGGGGCTGAGCCCTCATTAGACCCAAGCTTTGCACGCTCCACAGCCTGCCCAGGTCTCTTTTAGGCCACCACTCTGCAGGCTGCAGCCTAAGGATCTCAGAAGACCTCCAGCTTCTGAGGCCAGGCCTTGCCCTGTATACAAAGAGGTGGCAGCAGGCAAGCTGTCCTGGGCCCATGGAACTGCTGGGTCTGACCCAGCTGGGTCCTGTCAGTCACTACCAGAAACCTAGACTGAAGCAGAGGAGGTCAGAGGGAGGGAGAATAGAGGAGGAAACAGATGGGCCTCTGGGATGTGGCATCTTAGGCCCTGGCCTGCACAAGGTTCCCCCTGGGCGAGGAAGGATGTTGAAGGCAGAAACAGGAAGGCAACAGAGAATAAGGGGATGGGGAGGGGATCATCTTCGGAAGATTAACCTCTCCTTTCTCTCATGAGTTAAGAGGAAAGAAAGAAAACAGTGGCCACATGTCTGGCACTATGCTGGGTACTTTTCATAATCCTTTCATTCCATCCTCCCAAATATGCAGCAAGAAAAGTATTCTTACTCCCCAAGTCACAGACAGGTCTCTGAAGCTCTGAGAGTGTAACAGGCTTTCCTGTGGAGTTGAGGAGCCAGGCAGGGACCCTGGCTCAAGTCCTCCTGTGGACCCCAGGGCTCCAGTCTCAGCAGGGAGGGCTGGCAGGGGCACAGTCCTGGCCTGGGGAAACTGCAGAGACCCAAGCTATGTTCAGAGCAGAGTTTATTCAAACAGAGCCCAACAGGAAACTTGGCTCCTCTGACTCTCTCTGATTCGACCTTATTAAGAAAAAAGAAAAGAGAGCAGGAGCCAGCATCGGGTAAGGTTTCGCGCCAAGAGCTGGCTCCAAGGCAGAGGCCAGCTGGGTGGGAGAGCTTATGCCCTGAATCCCCCACACCCAGAGCTCTGAGGCTGCCCTGGACCCCTACCTAGCTGGAGGAAAGGGGTCTTGCCCTCTTCACTTCAGAGCAGTGGGGCTACCCTGCCTCACAACCATCCTCTGTCTCCTCTCCACTCCTTTTCCCCTCCCTATCTAGTGAACCCCGAGGCCTGTTTCCACTTCTCCTCCTCTCCTGGCTCTGCTGCCCATCTGGCTGTCAGGAGGGCCCTACAGGACCCCAGGGATTCCAAGCAGCTGAGGCCAACACTGCAGGGGGCAAGCAGGAGGGAGGGAAGGCTTAACCCTCCAAGTCCCGGCCCTCGATGAGCCCTGCCCCAGCATCTTGCTTGTTGTCCTCAGCCACACCAGTCTCTCCTTGTAGGAATCCTGAGACCAAACCCCACACTGGGGAGCTGTCAGTGTTGACTGGCTGCTGGCCAGGAATAGTGTGGGAAGCTCCCCCACCTCCCTGGCTGAATTATGGGCATTTAAAGGGCAGGTACATGCCCCAGATGCCTAAACAGTAATCTGGATCAAGTGTCTTTCCTGAAGAACAGTTCAATGGGTGCACAAATGCTGCCTGGGAGTCTGGGAGGGGTATCCATAGTTCCCAAGGAAGGTCAATTCTGGCTGTCTCCTCCCACTTTTGGAGGAAAAACAGAGAGGGAATCTGCAGGGTCAAGTTAAGGGTAGGTTCTTCCTACCTTGTTCATAAGCACAAGAGGGAAATTTCTGCCCTCCAGTTCCCAGAAGCAAGGTTGGAGAAGGCAGCCCAGGGGAGGCCTGAAGAGCAGCATTCATGATGTGATTTCTTGGACCCCCTCCTATCACTTCCATCCCTAGAGGGAACAGACAATCTCCCAAAGCACTTTCAGGGATCACATGGTCTAATCTTCCATTGGTCAGACAGGGGAAGGGACTTACCCAAGGTCACACAGCAATAGGAGTAGGCCAGATCACCTCAATCTCCCTTTCTGCTGACAGGCTCCTCTGCCTAGCAGTCCCCTCCCATATCAAAGACAGTCCCTGGATTTCATTGTACCCAGGTGTATACTCAGGTTATTCCCAGGCTATGTACAATAGAATCATGAGATACAGGAAAGAAACCACACATAATAAGTTGATCTCTCCCATGATTTCACAAGTCTTTTTTTTTTTTTTTTTTTTTTTTTTGTGAAAGTCTCCCTCTGTTGCCCTCAGTAGAGTGGGTAGAGTGCCGTGGTGGCATAGCTCATAGCAACCTCAAACTCCTGGGCTAAAGTGATTCTCTTTTCTCAGGTGCCTGCCACAATGCCTGGCTATTTTTAGAGATGAGGTCTGGCTCTGGCTCAGGCTAGTCTCAAACCTGTAAGCTCAGGCAATCCACCCCACTCACACCTAGACAGATTTCACGAGTCTTATTCAGCCCAGAAACACACCTCATTTTTCAGAGTGGGAAAGTAGGGCCCAGAGGTGTGCCAAGAGAGAAAAGCTGAAGCTCTGGTTCTTTAGCACTCAAGCTCAAGAAACTAAGGTGTAGCTAGGTTCCAGAATTAGAGAGTGGATCCTGTTCAGCATCTCCCCAAGGAGGCTCACCAACAAGGAAGGTCTTCACAACAGCTTTGGGGAGCAAGAGAAAAGGGAACCCAAGAGTCTCAGGGAAAGGCTGGAGCAGACAGAAGTCAGGGGTCCATTCCAGCCAATATAAGTCAGTGGTGGAGACCAAGGATGCTGTGTCCAAAGCCGAGAGCAATGGGCAGGGTGGTGCTGACACCCCAGCCCCATTCTGCCTGCCAGAGCTCCACTTACCAGGTCTGAGTCCCCAGAGGCCCCTCCTACTCCCTGTTTTATTCTCTCCCTCAGGGGTAAGTCTGTGGCTTGGCTGGGAGCTCCAGGAACTGAGTGAGGGAGGACTACAGCTGTGGTACCCGCCACATAGCTAAAACCCGGCGGGCCATAGGGCCCCGCGGAGGAGACCCCAGCAGGCGGACCAGGCAGCCGCAACCTCCCCACGCTCCCAGCCTGTTGCTTATTCATTCAGAAGTGGGAAAGCGCCAGCCCAGCGGCCAGCCAGTGCCGGGCTGGTCATGTAAGGCCCCCAGGCGGTCCTGTCCGCTCGTGCCCTGCGGAGAGCCTCGTGCAGCGCTGGGCACCGCCCCTACCCTGCCCTGACCCCTTGGCCTCAAAATGCTGTCATCAGAGGAGCCGTTCTGCTCTGGACAAGGCCAGGATGGACAAAGCTAAAGCCACGGCAGGCAAGGAGCCGTCCTGTCCTCGAGGCTGTGGGAAAAGAAGCACGCACAGGGGTCCACTTTTGAGAACGTCTCTGTCCACCAGGCCTCTGCAGAGGGGCCACCATGGCTCTGGCCCGAGCCAGATGGCAGCTGGAGGCCGTGGTGTGGGGCGCCTGCCTGTACGTCCTGGTGCACGGGCAGCAGGCACAGCCAGGGCAGGGCTCGGACCCGGGACGCTGGAGGCAGCTGATCCAGTGGGAGAACAACGGACAGGTGTACAGCCTGCTCAACTCGGGCTCAGAGTACGTGCCGGCCGGGCCTCCGCGCGTCGAGAGTAGCTCCCGAGTGCTGCTGGCCGGAGCGCCCCAGGCCCAGCAGCGGCGCAGCCACGGGAGCCCCAGGCGCCGGCAGGCGCCGTCCCTGCCCCTGCCGGGGCGCGTGGGTTCGGATACTGTGCGCGGTCAAGCGCGGCACCCATTCGGCTTCGGCCAGGTGCCCGACAACTGGCGCGAAGTGGCCGTCGGAGACAGCACCGGCATGGCCCGGGCCCGCACCTCCGTCTCCCAGCAACGGCACGGGGGCTCCGCCTCCTCGGTCTCGGCCTCGGCCTTCGCCTCTACCTACCGCCAGCCGCCCTCCTACCCGCAACAGTTCCCCTATCCACAGGCGCCCTTCGTCAGCCAGTACGAGAACTACGACCCTGCGTCGCGGACCTACGACCAGGGTTACGTATACTACCGCAGCGCGGGCGGCGGCATGGGCGCGGGGGCGGCAGCCGTGGCCTCCGCAGGGGTCCTTTACCCCTTCCAGCCCCGGGCGCGCTACGAGGACTACGGCGGCGGCGAGGAGCAGCCTGAATACCCGGCCCAGGGCTTCTATCCGGCCCCGGAGCGGCCCTACGCGCCGCAGCCGCAGCCCCCCGACGGCCTGGACCGCCGCTACTCGCACAGCCTGTACAACGAGGGCACCGCGGGCTTCGAGCAGGCCTATCCCGACCCCAGCCCCGACGCAGCGCAGACCACCGGCGGCGCCTACGGCGGTGATCCCCGCCTCGGCTGGTACCCGCCCTACGCCAACGTGCCGCCCGAGGCCTACGTCCCGCCGCGCGTCGTGGAGCCGCAGCCCCCCTTCCGCGTGCTGGAGCCCCCATACCTGCCTGTGCGCAGCTCTGAAGCGCCCCCGCCGGGTGGGGAGCGGAACGGCGCGCAGCAGGGCCGCCTCAGCGTGGGCAGCGTGTACCGGCCCAACCAGAACGGTCGTGGTGAGTATGGCCCGCCACGCCCCGGGTCCCCTCTGTAGTGCTTCTGGTCGCTGGCGGACTTCTCAAGGCGCCCGCACCCTTCCTCGGTCGTTTACCAAAGGTCTCCCTTGCACTGCTCAGTAAGGAACCCCTCCCAAACCACTCATCTCCCCAGCCAAAAGCCCCATAGCATCTCCTCTCCCAACCTCCCCGCAGCCCATGCATCGTCACTGCCAGCAGCTGGTCAGGCAGGTAAGGGCTCTGACCCTGGCTTTGAGGGGAGGAGGCAACTTACTGACCTGGTTTGAGGGTCAGAGAACAGAGGGAAGGAACCATTGTCTTTGCCTTTCCCTCATTCCAATCAGGGCGCCCTTTTCACCTTTGGAGATGCCCCTTTGCCCGCCCACAGCATGAGGCAGGGAGCATCAGAAGCCGGAGTCTGCTGGGCATGTGAACTTGGCCTGAATGATCAAGAGGTTTAGAGGGGGCCTTTGCCCCAGGCAGGAGTCTAGACTAGGACCAGAACTCCCTGAGGAGAGGGGGGGTCTGCAAGGCCAGGATTAGAGAGACTTGTGAGACACTGGCCTGGGAACAGATTCTAGTCGAGATAAGTAATATCGCAATATGTTATTTAAAAGTCAAAATTAATGCAAAAAATTTGTGATAAGCAAAATACTCAAATTTTATTTTATTATTATTTTTCGATGACAGGGTCTCATTCTGTCACCCACCCTGACAGGAGTACAGGGGCACAATCACAGCTCACTGCAACCTCAAATTCCAAAGCTCAAGTGAACCTCCCATCTCAGCACCACCCCACCCCCCCAGTAGTTGGGACTACAAATGTGAACCACCACATCTTGGAGACAGAGGCAAACTGAAAAATCATCAATATAGATCTTATGTTTGAAATGTGGATATTTTGTCCATTACAGATTTTTTGCATTAACTTTGATTTTTTTGAATGTTGCATTAAATATTGTTTATTTTGCCCTCTTAAGTTTTTTGGAGCCCCATTCCAGGCCAGTGCCTCACCAGACCTTGTGCCTGGCACTAGGAGAGAGTCCCACTAGTCAACTTGGACAGATCTCCCTCTGGTTTCTCAGGGAATGAAGGTAGGACCTCGTCTGGGGAAGGCCCAAGCCATCTCTCTGCAAGGACACAGTGGAGGGGGCAGCCTCTACACCTGCCATTAGCAGACTAAGCTTCTGTGACAAGGAGAAGTGGTGGGGCTGGCTGGGGCTGGACAGCCATTGGCCCATCCTCCACTGTCCTAGAATCCCCCTTCCTGTTTTTTACCCTGAGGGGCAGTCAGCTTTTTGGTTGAGGTTTTCCACCCCTGCCCCACCTCTTTCAGGCTGTAGTCAGCTCCCTCTACCCAGGATTCTCTGTTCCTCACCAAGGTTGCTGTGCCAGACCTGGTAGGTGAGGGCAAGCCCTGAAGGGCCCAAGGTTGCAAGTGCTACAGCCCCAGCCTCTCTGCTCCTTGGCCTATGTCTCCAGCCAAGCTGACCTTGAGTGTCAGCTTGGGGTGGAAGGGGTGGTCTCCTGTCTCCCTGGGGATTGCTGGAGTCCAAGGCCAGGAGAGAGGAGTGTGCCCACTGGTAGCACCTCCTCCTTCACATCAAGGGGCAGCACTGGAGTTGGGTTCTGAATTCCACTTTGAGAACCTATAGGAGCTCAGGGTGAATCAAATGATGAATCTTTCTGTGATGTGATGAAGGATCCACCCCACCTCTGATCCTAACTGGGAAATTGATGGAAGTATCTTTGCTGCAGGGCATATTACAGCCATGCATCAGCTGCTCCTAGAGCCCTTGGAGGAGAGGACATCTTACTTAGAGAGTGCTAAACTTTCGTGGCAGCTTTTCTTAGAATGCAAGACCTCAGCATGAGGCTCAGCTGGAAGGGCCCCACCTCTGGGCAGAGAAGAAAACCAAGACCTCAAATGCCACAATGCTGGCAGAGTCAGGCCTGGGATTCAGCACCTGGGCTCCACGCCAGTGAGTTTTCTAGGGCCTCTCTTTGGCTTGTTAGTTCTTAACCAAGCCAGAGGGTATGGGGCAGGGCAAAGCCATGTCTGGAATGGGGGTGTTTAGTGCTTAGCATGGCTTCTGGCCCCTGCCCCTCAGCCCCACAGTTCATTTTGGGTCAAAGACATTTCTCCCCAAGGCAGAGTCCTAGGTGTCAAGTTGAATGTGCTGACTTGCATTCAATCCAGGCCTTGCCCTGAGGAAGCATAGCAGGGGGGCAGCTCAGTGCTGTGATGAGACAAGTATTGGTGGGCCAGGGGCTTTGGGAGCCCAAAGGAGACTCCTCCTCAGGTAGGGGGTGGAATTCAGAGAGACTTCCAGAGGAGGAGGTGTCTAAGCATTGCCACAAGAGATGGTGGTCAGCACCTTCCAGGTACCCCTTCCCCTAATCATTGAGGGCGTGGGGCAAGAGTGTATGGGGGGGGGGGCGGGGGAGCACAGGCTACTCTGATGCTCATGAAGAGGCCAGAGAGGGAGCAATACTCTCTCCCATCATTGGTACCTCCCTCCCCACCCTGCTAGGCAAGGACCATGGAAAATCCCAGCCCAGGAAAGGCCAAGCCTTGTACTTGAGATCAGACCCCCAGGCCTGGTTTGGGAGCCCAAGGCAGATTCTCCGAGACTGACTTCATTCCTCCTGGCCACACACTCAGGGGTCTGAGGCTGGACTCTGGCAGCCTGCACATGTGTGTGGGCGGGGATATGTCCTCACAACATCGAACACATGTGAGCACCGCCCACATCCCTCCATGGGTGGGTGGTTTCCAAGTGCCTGTCCTGAGCCTGATTCTTCTTCTGGTGCCTGCACCCTCTTCCTGGACTGCCATAGGCTTCCCTCAGTATCATGTCTTCAACTCTGAAATGAGGAAGGGAAGAGATAAGAGGAGGAAACAGAGGCCAACGGCCCCAAGGGTCACATATTTTGCATGGCTCTCACAGCAAATGCTCCAAAAGAGGCCTGGAAGGTAGCCGGCTGGTTCCCAGTTCCAGATGTGTCCCCTGTGCCGTGGCAGCTCCCACGACATGACCTCTCCCTCTACTACTAGCTGGTCGTCCTCTCCTGGCATCATTGCACCAGCCTCCCTGTAGCCTCAGCTTCTCTGAGCTTTGGGTCTTAGTGCCAACTAAGATAGATGCCCCTAGCCCCAGAAGGCCACAGCTCCTCTCCCAGGGCCTCCACTTCCATCCCCTGCCTGACTCACCAGTTTTGGCAACCCTGTGAAAGAAACATGGAACAGCCTGCTCTGCCATCCTCCCAGGGCATCTCCGGTGGCTGTGCCAGCCTTGCTTGGCATGCATCCTCCATTCCTGTCCTCACATGGCCAACTGGAGGGCAGGAGGGAACAGCAGCTGTCTCCTACCTGGTCCCCTACTCCTAGACTCTCTCCTGTCCATTCTATGTGTGGGGCAGATAAACCCCTGCAGTGCTGACCAGCTTACTCCCCTGCTGAAGAAGATTCCATCCCACAGCCTTCAGGACAAAATATAAGCACCTCGGTCTAGCACTCCAGAACAAAAGAATCTCCTTCCTTTCCTTTCCTCCTTCTCTCGGGCCTCCCTCCACAGCTTCCCTGGGGACTCTAGTGCTCCTGAGCCTAGATGTCACATCTCCCTACATAACAACCAAGGGTGTTTGTAGGGTGTCCCCCCCCCGCCCCCCGTTCAGCCGCCTGCTCCCAAGAGTCCAGACTGCGACCCTCAGACCCTGAGAGCAATCCTGTCTCCCACTACTACCCCACTGAGCAGCTGAGCCACTAGCTCACTTGGGCCTGCGCCCCAGGCTGCCTGCCTCTTCAGGTCACCTCTCTTCCTCTGCAGGGCTTAGAGAATGATTCAGGGAAGAAGCAAAGCAAGCTTCCGCCCAGAGTTAGAGCCCTACGGCAAAGATAATAATACCCACTTGACCATTTGCTAAAGAGCACCTGCTGAGCTTGGTGACACGATTTCATTATTCCTCACAACCTCCTAGTGAGGTGGAGATTATGGTTTTTCTGGTACAGATGAGAAACTGAGACTTAGGGAGGTGGCCCAGCAGGGTGCAGCTGACCCAGAAAGATGCCATGCTCAACCCGTGAGCTGAGCTGGGCAGGGCACCGGCTTCTCTGCCAGGTGGGCCTCTCTGGGCCTCAGCTCCTCCCATCTGCACGCAGATGGAGAATTACACTTGAATTTACCGCGCACTTTACCCATCATCTCCTTTAATTCCCTGGGTGAGCCAGGTCCTGTTATTTGTTCCATTTTATAATATGGTGACAGGCTCACTTGCTACCTTTTAGTAGTAAAACCAGGATTTGAGTCTGTGTGAAGTCCTGTCCTAAGTTCTTAACAACCATGCATTATTTTAAGAAGTGTCTAGTGTGTTATTGCTTATCCTGTACACTCTGGTTATTCACTTATTCAGCAGTTATTTGACTGCCTACTAGATTCCAGGCTCTGGTTGTGACAGAGTAAGACTGGACAGTGGGTGGGAAACACCAGGAGCAGATTCCCTCCCCAGAGTGGTGTTAGGGTAAAGCCTTGTCAGTCTCACTGCAGACTCCGGAACATTTTCTTAATCACTCATACAGCACTTACTAAGTGCCTGCCACTGTTCTTGGAGCTTTATAGTTAGAGCTACCTAATCCCTATAATAACCCTAGGAGGGAGGCATCACTACTACCCCCATTTTGCAGATGACAAACCAAGGCCCTGAGAGGTAAAGTGATTTGCCCTGGTGCCAGAATCACAGATCAGCATCCCTCCTTCCTTCCCTGAAGTTGTCTCAGACGGCTCCTTCATAATAAAATAGAGTCTTCAGCCAAGAGAGTTGCAGAGGGGCAGACAAGCTGTGGAAACAGAGGGCCCTAGGTCCTCTTCCTGCCTCCCTGTTTGTCTATTAAGAGCCATTAAGTGCCTGAACCAACAAGTAATGAGGCAGCCCCCACATACCAGGCAGACTTCCTATCTCACCTCTTATCATCCAAGTGCAAGGCACTTCCTCTCTTCCCTGCTGTCAAACTGGGCCATCCCTGCAAGGAGAGATAGCTCCTGTTTTAAATAATAAGAATACTAATGGCTGATGTGTATGGAATGGATACCATGCCCAGCATTTCACTTCCTTTTTCTCATTTAATCCCCCTAACCACTTTGTGAGATAGATAGTATAATCTTTCACCACTTTAAGGATGAAGAAATTGAGGCTTGGAGAAATTAAATTGCTCACCCAAGGTCTCGAGGTTAACAAGTGACCAAGCTGGACCCAGGCTGACTGGCCATTCCATTAGGCAGCCCCAGTCTCACTCTGTTTTGCTCCTCAGGGAAGGATATTTTATATTCTATGTCACCTGTCTCAGTGTTCATTGTTCCTTTCAGGTCTGAACACCTTAATAAAACAAAATTTGGGTTTTTGCCTCAAGTCAGCAGGCCACACAGGGTGGTGGGAGAGCAGGTGGGGCCTTTAGCGCCTTTACTGACACAGGCTACTGCCAGACTTGGCCTGGGCATTCTGTCCCCTCTCTTTCCTAACTCCAGGGGTTAGGAGAAGGGGCTCCCTTCCTAGTGTTTCCCAGTCTGAGTTCACCTGACTTCCTTTCGCCAAGAATACAAAGAAAAATTCCCCAAGGCAGTGGCTGGAATGGACAGGAGAGGGAGGGAGCAGGGAGGAAGTGGCTGGTCCACCCAAGCAGCCCACACCTGCTTCTAATTGCTATGCTGGCATTCCTGGAGGGAAGCAGTTGGGGCTTCAGATGTGTCCCTGCCCTGGCCTAACCACTTCCTTGCCAGAGGCAGCTGGACCAAGAGGGCCTTTTTGTCTGGATTCAGGATCACAGGATTGGGGGTTGGTCCTGGACCCCTCCTCTACTTGCCGATGAGCACCTTTAGAATCACTTGGAAATGCTGAGAGAAGTGAACAGAATGCTAAAGCAGGAAGGGATTCAGGTTGGTAAGGCAAGACCCAAGAGGCCTTTACCAGCCAAACCTGGGGAGACAACCACCCTTCCCTCTGTTTCTGAGCCAACTGGAACCATGGGTTTTCCAAGCCCAGAGCTAATTTTTTTTTTTTTTTTTCCAAAGGAAGAACTTTTTGAATCAATTTCAGCTTCTGCTTGATAATGAAGTCTGTGCTCCTGCAGTCAGATGCCAGCAGACCCTTTGTGGGGTATGGGGATTCATGTACTACATATGCCAAGGGCATCTGTGTGACAGGGTCTGAGTACAGCAAGCAACCAGCAGCCAGAATGCAGAGTGGCCCGCATCCATCTGTCTCCTCCTGCTCCCAGCACCTGCCGTGCACCTGTGAGACCTGGGCCAGCACCTGGGTGCAGGCAAGGACAATACTACCCACCTCTGCCCTTAGCGGCTCTTGCCTGGTAGAGAGAGCACATACCTTCTCCTGAGGAAATACCTTATATACTCAAGTATAAGCCGAGTTTTTCCGGCACAAAATTTGTGCCGAGTTCAGGTTTTTCGGCACAAAATTTGTGCCGAGTTCAGGTTTTTCGGCACAAATTTTGTGCCGAAAAAACTCGGCTTATACTCGAGTATATAGTACATTCATTCAACAAATGTTTGAGTGCCTTACCCTATGCTCTAGACACTTTCATAGAGCTGAGTGATCATTAGTGAAAAGAAAGACAAAAATCCTTGACCTTGTGGATGTTTTGTTTTCATGTATTAACATAATAAATAGTTAAATAATAGAAGGTCGTGAGTGCTGTGGAAAAAAGCAAGCAAGCTCAGGAGTATCAGGGAGGGGCAGGTTGCAGAGGTGGTCAGGGCAGGCCTTATGAAGGAGACATGTGAGCAGATTTGAAAGCAGCATATGGGGGGGCATGCAGCTCTCTGTAGGAAGCAGCCAGTGCAAAGGCCCCGAGGCAGCAATGCCCTGGGGTTTTCAATTATGTCCCAGTGTGGTTAGAACAGAGTGGGAGTAGAAGTGGGGCATGATAGGAAACAGGTCAGAGAGGTAATGGGGTGCTGATGGTGGAGGTCCTTGTGGGCCACCGTGAGGAACTGGGCTGTTACTCCTGTGCACTAGGGAGCCACTGCTGGCTTTGAGCTGGGTAGCGACTTTTAAACAGGGCCCCAACTGCTGTGCTGAGAGTGGACAGGGGGGCGCAGGCAGGGAGACCGAGAAGACGCTACTGCAGAGACCTAGGCCAAGCAGGCACAGTGAAGGAAATTCTGGAGGTAGAGCTGGTGGGATTCCTTGTGGATTGGGTGTGGGGGTGAGGGAGAGGGGTCAGGGACAATGCAGTGGCATATCGCTATGCCATTGGAAGGTGCAGTGCTGAGAGCTGCAGTGAGAAGGCTGTGGGCAGAACAGGCTTTGTAAGAAAGATAAACATTTCAGGTGACTGTGCAGGGTCTGAGGGAACAGAGAGATAACGCTTGAGGTGACTAAAGCGTTAGGGAGGCTTCTGGAAGTGGGGTAGGGCACCAGACTGGGCCTGCATAGGTTGGGTGGGCTTTTAGGGAAGGGGCTGTGTTTACATGGGGAAGAAATGTGCATGAGGTCTCCAAAGAGGTGGCCTAGGCTTGGCCAAGAAGGGAGCTGACCCCCCAGAGGGTAGCCATGGCCACCTCCCCACGAAGTTCAACCTGTCTTCCTGGGTAACTGACTCAATTGAACAACCTGCAGATGCCTCCTGCACAGGTGAGGCATGGCTGCCACTGGACTGTCTCTCCCAGTTAGGTGGGGGTAGCAGGTGAATGCTGTAAGAGGGTGTAGGGGGCTGGGGGATGGGAGGGTGGTTAGGGCTGACAAGGTAGGCTTTGAGGCATAACAACTGTGCACCCCTGCATGAATAGAGCTGGTCTCTGTGTGTAGTTGGGGACAGGGGTGTGTAGCAGGGAATTTCAGGACAAGGGCACTGTGGGGTCAGAGGCCAGGGGTAGAAAGTCAGGGTGTGCTGCTAGGGACCTGCCTGTTGATCCTTAGGGTTAGGAGTTCTAGAAGGCCAGATCACCAAAGGCCTTAGCTGCCACCCTGAGACTGTTGGGCTTGATTCTGTGAGCAGATGGGAGCCATTGAAGGTTCTGGCTCTGGGTTTATAGCCAGCATAACTCATTTCACTGGACTGGGATTACCTCTTCATGATGGGGCAAAGTAGATTTTCAGCCACTTTGCCTGGCTGCTCTCACCAAGCAGGTGTGCTGCCACCAGGCCAGCGCCACAATTCAATGTCCTGATTATTAGATAATCATTTCCTAGGGTGAGGCACTGCCAGCTCCCGCCCTGGAAGCCCTCTATGGCTCATCTTTATTCAAAGGCCTGCTCTGTAGAGCTTTCTGCTCCCCCACCTAGGGGCTCCTCTGGAGTCTGGCCACGCTAGCCAAAACATGCCGCTCAGCACATATTTCACAACTGACTGACCGGTTCCTGCTGGCCTTTGTTTATCCTCCAGCCCTGGGCTCAAGAGATTAGGGCTCTTTTAATTTCCACTTTCCATCATCTGCAACTCACAAGCAGGAGGCTTGGGGAGAAAGGTTTCAGGGATGTGGTTTATTGAACCCACAGAGAAAGGGAAGCCAAGAAGGAAACAGGTGAGGTGTGGGCCGGCAGTAGGAATGGAGCCTCAGGGCCCTGGGCACTGGGCAGCCTCCAGGAACCACTAGGCAGGAGGGAACAGATTTCTAATGAAGCCGGAAGGCTTTTGATCAGACGGTGGGAGAATTTCCTGACTGCTGAAGTATCGTCTGTAGAGGTTGTAAGAGGTCTTGGGCTCTTGCCCAAGGTTGGGGAATGAACTAAATAGCTCCTAAAGTATTTTAATCTCCAGTGTTTATCAATCCATCCAATCTGTACTCAAGGGCCAGTTAGTCCAGTCTCTTTTATCGTACAGATGGGGAAACTGAGCCTTGGAAAGGGGACTGAAGAGATTGGACAGGAGGATAAACTCACCATGGGATGGCCCCTGTTGGATCCTGCTAGGGAATGGGCAGATGGCCATTGTTCTGGGGCTCCCAAGAGCTGGCACAGGAGCTGTCAGCATCTCCAGACCCAGCCTAGAACAGGAGAAAAGGGTGAGATTGTCCTGTGCACAGTGGCCCCAAGAGTCAGTGTGATTGCTTCTGCCTGCTGGGTCCTGGGGCCCCCACAGAGGAAGATCCAGAGCAGAGGCAGGACGCAGAACATGAGTCCTTTCCCCTGAGGTCTGTGCCTTCACTGTCCTGGAGGGTCTGTGTGAAGGGGCCACCCACAGCCAGAAGGCTCCCCCAGGCCAGTGGCTGGCTGGCTGCCCACAGAAGGCCCCTGGAGCCCGATTCTCTCACATCAGCCCCTCCCAAGCTGAGCAGCCCGGCTTTGTCCTTCCAAGGGGCATTGCTGCCCCCAACTCAGTGTCCCTGCCATCCCAGCCCGGGCTCTGTGCAGCCTGAATCCCTAAGGTCAGCACATCCCTTCTGGGGAATGGCACCTCCTGGGGGCCAGCACAGGGCTCCTGGCCTCAAAGAGGGCAAAGGACAATTAGAAGAGGACACCTGGAAGCTATCAACCCTGAAGAGGGGCCCAGTCAGCCCAGGGCCACACAGAAGGTCTAAGACGGAGTAGGAAAAGAACCCAGGCTCCTGTCTCCCTCCTGAAATGGAAGGCAGGACCCTGATGGTGACCAGGGCCTCCTCCCTGGGTAGTCTGAGTAAGACCACTCCCCAGGCCCTGGATGATCACCCCACCTCCTGAGCAGGCTGGAGATAGGCCAAGGAGCTGGCTGCATATCCTCACCAGGGCCAGGAGGGGCATGTTTGTGGAGCAAGGAGTCACAGGCGACCTAGGGCGTCTAACACATGAGACTGGCTAAGTAGGACATGGCAGATAGACACTGTGAGATGCCATTGAGTGATGACAGGTCGGGAACTAGGTAGACTTAAAAGTTTACATTGACTGCAAAGCCAGGAAGCAGAAAGATCTATAAGGCTATCATTTCTACCCTTTAAAAATACATACGCACATCCAGTGCATGGCAGATTTCATACAGACAGCACAGATGAGGGCACGTCTGAGGGTCAGGGGTGAAAATGAAGGTAAAAAAAATTTGATAAAGAAACAGGCCTTGTGCATGCCAATGATAATGGTTAGTTTGCTTTGAACTGAGAATTATGGTTAATTCAGTTCTCTGCATTTATAAAAACAGGAGTCTCTGGGGAAAGTTCTTACTGGAACCCATTTTTTTTAAGAGTCTCTAGTTCCGGGCCCAAGGGTTGGATGACTATATATACTGGAAAAAGAGATGCCAGCCCTTCCACAAAATTATGTTGCCAGGACTGCTGGCTCCTGCATTTGGAGTAGGCCAAAAGACCCTATCTTTAAAAATGTACACTTTGGGGGGCAGGGGTCTGATCACACAGTCTGGTTGTAACTGGACTTCACCCAACATTGGCCACCTTGTCTGGAGGGCCTGGTTGTATACTGAGCTGTTTCTACAGCAGACCAGCCTTCCCTATCCCTATATCGCCACACCCCCAAATCCCCATTCAAGCCTTCCTCAGTCCCCTTCCAACATCACATAACCCCCTACCTCCAACCCTGCAGAGGGGCTGAGATTCCAAGCCAGGCTGCTGACGGAATGTCCCCTGGGAGAGCAGCCCCAGAGAAGGAAGCATTGTTCCTTCCTGGAAAAACATACCAGCCATGGGAGGAGACCAGCTATTGCTTAGGACAGGACCTCGGCAGGGGATCCTGAGGGTGAGGTGGGGGTACCCAGACTGGCTGTTCTTTTCCAGCAGCTTCCTCCCAGAGGAAGGTGCCTCTTGAGCTGCTGCCTCCCAGAGCACTGAGGGTGTGACGGGGTGGAGCATGGCACGACAGGGAGGGAAGAGCAATTGAGGGGAGGCACAGGAGGCCCCCATGATCAGAGACGAGGAAAGAAGAAGTCTGAAATAATGGTCAGAGTGATCCATTTGAATTCTAGAAAAGGTATAACTAATCTAAGAGGATTAAAAAGCAGTTTGCTGGTTTCCTGGGGTTGTTGAGGGGGTCAAGGGATGTATTAGGAAGGGGCAGGAGGGATGATGGAAGCAATCTGGATGTACCCTGATTGTGGTGGTAGCTACATGTCTTTATACAATCGTTAGAACGTATCAAACTATACAGATATAGATTATACCTCAAAAAAATAAAAAGCTCAAAAAATTTTACTTTTATAAAAAGAATGACAAGAGTAGTCCTGGGAGGCAGTTAGGAGCTAGTATCTCCTCCTGGGGCTGCCCCTCCTCACTGCGTGACTATGGACAAATTCATTGCCTTCTCTGGTTTCATCCAGCACTGCCAAAGGTGTTATGAACCAAGGTGTCTTGATGGACACTTGTGATTGCTTGGAACAGTCATGTATTGTGCTGGTGATCATTAAAGAAGCTCACCTGGCAGAGGCAGAGGGGGCTTGGTCAGGCAGTCATCCCCAAAGCAAATGTTCCTGAGCCCCATGGATTGCCCTGCTGAGGGGGCAAGTGGGACTCAGGCCCTGCCCTTAGAGAGCACTGCTTAGAGGGAAGGCAACACCAGTAATACGATGAAATCTAATTGCAGATCAATACAGGATGGAGTAATGAGGTAAGAGAAGTATGTGAGACCTGAGATGTCATTGCCACTCAGGGAAGACATCCTAGAACAAGAGGCACCTGCCTGAGCCTGAGATTCCTCAACAGGAAGAGGGAGAGGCATCTATGGCGGAGTCAGGACTGCGACTGTGGACAGCAGCCCCAAGTTGTCTGTCCTCGGTCTCATTCTGAATCCCCACATGTGAGACATAGAATTGCCCTTCCCCCGTAGCCCTAGAACGCACAGAAATCCTTGCCCTACTCAGTTTCAATCAAAAAGGATCGAGGATGTTAAAGAATTCCTTTTTAAGCCTTTTTTTTTTTTTTGTGAGACAGAGTCTCACTTTGTCACCCTTGGTAGAATGCCATGGCGTCACAGCTCACAGCAACCTCAAACTCTTGGGCTCAAGTAATCCTCTTGCCTCAGCCTCCCAAGTAGCTGGGACTACAGGCACCCACCACAATGCCAGGCTAGTTTTAGAGATGGGGGTCTCGCTCTGGCTCAGGCTGGTCTCAAACTCTTGAGCTCAAGTGATCCACCTGCCTTGGCCTCCCAGAGTGCTAGGATTACAGGCATGAGCCACTGTACCTGGCCCTAAGCCTTTTTATTTAAGTGCAGAACGTTAGTGCATCATCTCAGGACAAACAGCAATGAAACTGAAATTCAGAACTATTGAGGATATCAGGCCTCAGTCTATTGGCTTCCATCTGTGACCAGGGTCAGACTGTATGTGACTAGAGTCAGGGCTCAGTGTGTGACCAGGATTGGGGCTCAGCATGTGACCTGGATCAGGGGGCTCAGTCTGTGACCAGGGTTAGATTTCAGTGTGTGGCCAGAGTCGGGGCTCAGTGTGTGGCCAGGGTCAGAACTCATTCTGTGACCAGGATCAGGGCTCAGTGTGTGGCCAGCGTTGGGGCTCTGTCTGTGACCATGGTCAGAGCTCAGTCAGAGGCCAGGAACAATATGGTCCTCACTGGCCCCACCTGGCCTTTTACTCAGCTGGCTCTTCCAACTTCCCTGGATTGCATGGCGAGCTCTAGAGAGGAAGGGTCAGGCCAGAAAAGCTTTGTGGAGCCATCTGTGCAGTATTTGTTGAAACTTAGCCTGGGTGGGGGCGGCAGGCTGTTTGGTGCCAAATGCTGGGTCCCATGAGGCCTCAGGCCCTGCTGCCCCACCCTACACATTGCTGAGGGAAAGGACCATTCCTCTTGTCCTCACCGCCACCCCCTGCCCAGGCTTCCGGGGACCAGTGGGTGAGAACCCGCTCCCAGCTGGTATGAGGACTAAAAAGTCCCCTGGGGAATGACTACAAACATTCCTGGGGGCTCAAGTAACAGTGCCTAGGCTGGCCAAGAAGTCCCCCATCAGCCAGGAGCCACCTCATCCTCACCCACCCTGTCTCCACACTGCGTCTTCATTCCCAGTAGGTGAGGTCACTCTGGCTGCCTGGACCAGGCTTCCCAATGAACCCAAGCTCCATGGAGAGCAGGGCTAGGGCCTGGGAACCTGGGGGGCAGGGTACAGGCTGACGCTTCTGTCATAGGCTTAGAAGCCAGACTTGCCCTACCTCCACCTCGTCTTGTGGAACTAAAAGCTGATGAGAGGGTCTTGGCAGCAAGACTCAACCCCCACCACTCAACTCCCTGTAGCTAAGAGCAGAGGGCTAAAGAAACTAAGAGGAACTAAGCCTCATCCCATCATGTACTTGACAGATCCCTGAGGCTAGAGAGGAGAGGGGACTTTGATGCCCCAGGCCCACTTCCCTTTGAGTCAGAGACTGAGCTGGGATAGAGCCCAGGACCCTGGTGCCCCTGCCCACTCCCACCCCACCTGTGAGCCTGCACTCCTTTATTCCAGTGCCGGGTGGGATCTGGACACCAGACTTTTGGTTTCTGCTTATTCCTAGTCACAATTACTTGAACTAAGTAAGAGTTACTTAGTTCCTGTGGGGAAAGTGAAGGGATCAGAGTGGGGTAAACAGACTCGGGCTCTGGCATATCCCAGGAACAAGTGATCACAGGGCTGGAACAGCCTCCAGACTTCCCTCTGGGCCTTTCAAGAGAGGGAGCCAGGGCCTCCCTCAGGTTGGAGGCCAGAGGTTGAAGATGGGGAGGTTGTGGTTGGGTCTGTGGGGCCAATGGCAGGAAGTGGTGGCAGGTGATGGGGGGAGGAGGGGCTGTGCCAGGAAGAAAGGAACCCTGAGTAGGTCCGGCTGGTCGACCAGGCTGAGAATCCTGCCAAGTCAGCAGGCTGCTCTGGGGAAGTGTTTTCATTTTAGCCTGTCCCTTCCTGCCCTCCCTGACTGCTGCCAGCCAACATCCACCTGGCTGTGCCCACGAGCCTTCTGGGACTCACTTTGGGCCTGAAGCTCTCTTGGTAGTTCACGCAGAATACTGGCTGCCAGAGTGAGAGGAGCAGAGGGCATCTAGGGACTGGTGTCCAGAGGCCTAGGGAATAAGAACACCAGGGCATGTCTGTCACAAAATTGCTTGGTTCACTGGATCTGCCTTGAGGCCTTTGTTCATGCCACCCCCTCTGCCAAGAACACCCTTTCCTGTTCCCTGGCTCTCTAAATTTCGCCCGTCTCCCAGATCTTGCTCATGTCCCAGCACTTACAGAAGGTCTCGGTGGCTCCCACACCACAGAGCCCCAGAGTGAGCTCCTGCTGCCTGACTCCACACCTGAGCCGAGGACCCAATGCCCAGGGGAGAATGGTAGGGGGTATTTGGGGTAGGGAGAGGCCTCTGGGCATGGGTGGTGGCCAGCCTGGCCCTCTGAACATCCTTCTCTTCCCCCTCCTTCTCTCCCACTGCCCACTCCAGGTCTCCCTGACTTGGTCCCAGACCCCAACTATGTGCAAGCGTCCACTTATGTGCAGAGAGCCCACCTGTATTCCCTGCGCTGTGCCGCGGAGGAGAAGTGTCTGGCCAGGTAAGGGGCTAGGGGAGAGGCAGAGAGGTCGGGACAGTCCTTGGGAATTGCCCAGCACCAGGGCTCCTGCCAGCCAGGCAGATGACATGCTGAGTGCCTGGGCCTCTCAGGATCCTAAACCTCTTCCTCTGTGAGGCATCCAGCATGGCTGGATACACACATCACTATATGATATGAGGACTTTACCTGTGCTGTGGCATTTAATTTTCACACAAGCCCTGGAGGTATGTGTTGCTCCATCATGAAGCTGAGTTTTCAGCTCTGACCTGACTAAGGAAAAGGTTCCTCTCTTGGGGAGCCCAAGAGTGCTCATACGAGAACTCAGGGAAGTCTGACAGGGTGGGCAGGCCTGCTGGGTAGAGGCCAGGATATGGAGCCATGTCTGCAGAGGACACTTGTGGCTTTGGATGGCCCAGGCTGTCTCTGCCTAGTCACAGTGGGTGCAGTGACATAGAGACCTTCATTATGTGTTGCACTGTAGAGAAGGGAAGGAGACCAGAAGGTGAGCACAGCCGACTGGCATTATTCATGGGTGGCCCTGCTTCTGCAGAGCCTGCTTCTGAATTCATTAGCAGTCGCTAATCTGCTCAGTTACACATGCTTTTGGGGTATCTCCTTGCAATTAAAGAACTAGTTAGAGGTCACATTGCTCTGCTGCCTTTGTTGCTCGCTCTCTATGTTAAAGGCACTTATTTTTCTTAATTACTTGCTTTTTTTTGACATTTGAACTCTATTTTTACTATCTAGGAATCCCCTTGGAATCTTAGCATTTTTCATTTCCAGAACTAGTTCACTGCCACTCAGAGTAGGAGACATCCATTGTTACCAGCCTGTAACAATATTAGGGGCTTGTACCTCAACTCACTGTTTCTTTCACTGAGAATAGTGTGCTCTTAATAATACAGTAAAACAGTATCTCAATGAATCCCTAACAATAAAATAAATAAATAAATAAATAAAACAGTATCAGCGGAACTAAGCAGTGTGATTAGTAATGTGGTCGGTTTACATTCTGGTGTGGGTTCCTGATCTCATCACAGACTGGCAACAAACAGCAGAGTGACAGCACTGGTCCAGGGACTACACGTCAAGTACCCCTAGTTACCTGCTCATACTAGTCTGGTTTTGTCTCAATTGTCCCTTGAAAGGATATAATGCTCCTGCTGAAATTCCACCAGTGACCAGGAACTTACAGCCTCAATAACAGCCTCTCCAGTTGTGAGGCCTTTTTTTGTTTTGTTTTGTTTTGTTTTTGTTGTTGTTGTTCGTTTGTTTATTTTGTTTTTTGCAGTTTTTGGCCAAACTATCACTACAGCTCCGTGGAGCATCCCAAGTGCCCAGACCTGAGCTCCCAGATGGGTTGAGGAGGCAGCCCTGGCCTCTGTTCTAGAGGATCTCCAGTTCCCACTGGAGAAAGTGAGGCTTACCTGGGCCTCAGTAACAGAATGAAGCCATAAGAGTGGGATGAGAGTCTAAAGGAGTGGTTCACCGGCCAGGGGAGGTCAGAGGAGGGAGAGGTGGGCAAAGGCTGAAGCATCAGAGGGGCCTGGGCGCAGGAGCACAGCCCAGAAGCCCCCTGCAGAATTGGAGCCCTGGATAGGGAGGGCCCTCCAAGGTCATCTTGAATATGGGCCACAGGCCCATGCCAGTTCACGCCGCAGGCAGAACCCAGAGGAGGGAAGGGACTTGCTCCAAGTCTCACCACTAATATGTAGCCAAGCTGAGCCTAGAACCTAGACCCTGTTGTTTCCCACAGTGTGCAGAGCTGAACAGAAAGGCAGGATTTAACTGAACAGAGGGAAGGAGGATGTTTTGTTTCAACCCAGACACAGACGGATTCCAAGCCTCCCCCAGACAAGGCTGAGGGCCTTACTTCCTGGCAGACAGGAGTCCGAGCCGCCTGTTGTCCAGACATACTCTCAGAGAGAGCGCTAATCCCCATAACTGGCCACCTCTCGCCTCTGGCCTTAGGACTCAGACTTGAATGAGTGCCAGGGAAGTGCCCCTGAGGCCAGCTAGAACAGCTGTCAGTGGTCAGCTGCAGAGGGGAGGAGCCTTCAGCCAGGCCCTCTTTTCCTACAGCCCCGCCCTGGTGTGCGTGTGGGTGTGGGATTGCATCTGTGTGTGAGCGTGTGCTTTTCCCCTCACTGCTGTCCTCCATTCCTCTGCCTTTCTCCCCTTCTCACCCGGTTTTCCTCAGTTGGGAATTCGGGGCCAGGGAGTTGTGAGCAGGCAGTCCACATCAGACCCATGCTTCCTGAATCCAGCCCTAAAGCCATACAGTCTGGGGATGGTGGCCTGGTTACACCCAGCCCAGTGCAGGGGGCAGGTAGAATCAGGCAGTGCTGTTAGAGCTTACAGGCCTCAGAAGTCCTCTGAGTGAAGCAATCAGAGCAGACTTCCTGGGGAGGGGACTTGGGTTGGGCCTAGGAGGCGGAGCGGGCTTTGGAATTCTAGGTCAAGCAAACAGCAAGGGCAAAAGTATGGTTTAGGGAAAGAGTTCTGTCTATTTGAGAAACTGACTTTGAAGCAGGAACCCACAGTAAGTTGTATATAGCAGATCGGAGGGGCAGATGGGACCAGGAACACAAAGAGGCTTTCACCCCAGCAGCTCAAGCCTGCTTCTTCAGGCCCACACCTGAGGCAGCATACTTGATCAATAATTAGGGTTTCTCCTGGAGGAGGAAAGAGTTACCAGAACCTCCTGGATAGGGCTATTTTTAAATTGCCCTCCACTCTGTTGCCCAGGCTAGAATGCTGTGGCATCAGCCTAGCTCATAGCAATCTCAGAGTCCTGGGGCCTGGTGATCTTCCTGGCCTCAGCCTCCTAAGTAGCTGGGACTACCTACAGGTGCCTGCCACCGTGCCCAGCTTGTTTTTCTATTTTTAGTAGAGACAGGGTCTCAGTCTTGCTCAGGCTGGTGGAACTCCTGAGCTCAAGCAATCTACCTGCCTCAGCCTCCCAAAGTGCTAGGATTACAGGTGTGAGCCACCGTGCCCAGCCTCCAAATATTTCTCTATGTCCCTGCTCCCAGGTACTGTCTTCCACTGAGTCACCTGCAGGCATCAGAAACTTTCAGAGAGTCATTGCTAGGCCTAATGTCACTTTTGAAAGACTGTGTTGGCATCTATGAGCCACATGGTGGAGGCCAGAAAGGAGGAGACAGCCAGGCACTCAGGGGGTCATGGGGTGGGGCAGAGAGGAAGAGCCTGAGCTTCTGCCATGGGGGAAGGGAGGGGAGGCAGTAAAAGGCCCTTAGAGGAGTATCAATAGCAAGGGCCTAGAGTGGGGGCCTGTGTGGCCCCTGATGTGTTCGGTGTCCTTGGACCCATAGCCCCACTCTGGTCCTTCCGCCTGTCCCCTCAGTACAGCCTACGCGCCTGAAGCCACAGACTACGATGTGCGGGTGCTGCTGCGCTTCCCCCAGCGTGTGAAGAACCAGGGCACAGCGGACTTCCTCCCCAACCGGCCACGGCACACCTGGGAGTGGCACAGCTGCCACCAGTGAGTAGGGTGCAGCTGGGCTCCCTACCCCCCATTAGATCTGTGGGGACATGCCCTGGTTGGAGGCCCCAGGAGGTGCCAGGGTCCAGCTCTACAGCCTGAGTTTCTTAGAGGAACTTTAGCCAAGTTTGGGCTGGAGAATGGGACATAGAAGGGTTGGTCTTGATAAGGGAAGGAAATGTCTAGAACACAGGGCATTGCCCAAGGGAGGCCAGTATAGGTGGGAGCCCAAAGGGAAGGGAGCCCTCCGAGGAGGTGCTCTCCTAGGGTGACCTGGCGGGGAGCATCAGAGCGGGACTCAGGACAGGAGAGCCCAGACCAGTCAGGAGGCTATGTCACAGCAGGGTCACCTGGGCTCATCCTGGGAGGCCCAGGGGAGACTAGGCCCTCTTCTCCCTTCTCCTCTCCTCTGCCCCAGACATTACCACAGCATGGACGAGTTCAGTCACTATGACCTACTGGATGCAGCCACGGGCAAGAAGGTGGCTGAGGGGCACAAGGCCAGCTTCTGCCTGGAGGACAGCACCTGTGACTTTGGCAACCTCAAGCGCTATGCGTGCACCTCCCATACGCAGGTTGGACTAGAGGGGCAGCCTCGAGTGGGAGGATGGGGTCAGGGGAGGCAGCGAACAATGCCACGCTGGAGCAGGCCGAGTGTGGTCTTCTCACCAGTCCTCAGGCCATCACAGGGCCCGTATTATTCTGTTCTAGGGTGTCTGCATATGGGGAGAAAGGGACATTGCAATGAAGTCTGGATAGCATCATGTCCTGATTGCCTATTTGTCCACCCAAATCCATCTTTCCATCAGTCCATCCAAGTATCCACAGACTGTCCATCTATCCTGTCTGTTTTATCCATTCCTCCAGTCTTCTTTCCCAGGCATCCATCCCACCCTCATTTCACACACACATACCCCACCTGGCTATTGTATCTCTGGTCCAGTGGCCTTAGGAAGGGACAGACCTACCCTGAGCAGCTGCCCTGGGCCAGGGTCAGCAGAGAAGCACAGAGGAAGAAGGGCCCCCGACTGCTGAAGGTGGGTGTGGGGTGGTCCTGAGGAATGAGCAGCTCCCCACCCTCTCCACTTGTCTCTTTTCCAGGGCCTGAGCCCAGGGTGCTACGATACCTACAATGCAGACATAGACTGCCAGTGGATTGACATAACAGACGTGCAGCCTGGGAACTACATCCTCAAGGTGTGCCTCCTGGTCTGGGCCCTCCCCCAAACCTGACTGATGCTCATGCTCCAGGTCCCCTGCTTCTGACAAAAGCTTCAGCCTCTGGGCACGTTCCCTTCTCCCCAGTGACCAAGCAGAGGCAGTCTCTGGGGCATCCCTCAAGGTTTATGCTTCCCATCATTGCCCAAGTTTAGGCCTGAGGCACTCGTAGACTCTCTTCCCATAAAGACCCTGAGGACGTTCAGCCCAGCTATGGTGATGCAGGAGGAAGCAGTGCCCTTATCTTCCTTAGAGGACCAGAAAGCAAGGAGGACTTGGAGAGCCACATGGTCCATCCTCATCTGCAGTAGGGCAGACTTTGTGCCATCTGAGAGAGACCTCAGCTCCTCACAGGGACCCCAAAGCTGAGGGCTCCTGAAACCAAGAGTCCCTTCTAGCCTGAACCTGTCCTGCTCCAATGTACACTCACTCCATCACCCCTTCCCTCGGTGGGAGGACAGGTAGACACAGCCCAGCTTGGTACATCTGTGCAGGCCACGTCATCATGGCTTCACCTGGGGAAGCCAAGGCTCAGCCCCCTCTGTGCAGGTACAGCAAGGGGGGATCATTTTATTCTACCACACCCTTAGCCCCACTCTATGCAAAAGTTCAGCCAAAGGAGAACAGTGAAGTCAGGCTCGTGGGCAGCAGCTCTCCCTGTGGAAAAACGGCTGGCAGAGAGAACCATTCAGATCCCAGTCACCAGGGCCCGTTTCCTGTGGCCCCATCCTGAGCACCTCTCTGCGGGCTCCATGCGCGTAACCCTGCTCGGTCTCACCTGGGGCTGGGGTTGTCCAGCGTAGTGTACCCTCGTCCTCCCTCGTTCACCGACTCACTGAACATGCACGAAGACCCTGCTGTTCTCGGCACTGTGCGCACAGACCACACGAGCAGTGCACAGCTCCTGCCTCTCAGGAGTAACATCCTTGCATCTCTTCTTAAATGTTCTGTACATAATGCCAGTCCCTTCCCCAGTTGATCCAGCTTTTTAAAGTGTCCCCAAAGCTTTTTTTTCAGACAAAAAGCACAGGTTATGCCCGGGCCATCGTCTCGGTGAATGTTGGACACCTTGGGCTCCAGCACAGGGGATGCCATTTGGCATCTGGTAGGACCTCAGTGGGTCATCTGCACAGGGATGCCTGGTGAACGCTGTGAACCTTGGGGGCAGGGAGGCTGGGCATTGAGTTCCCCCTCATCTCCTCATTACTGCCTTACCTCTGACCTGACCTCTCTGGCCCCATGTGCTCTGTGCAGGGCCTGTCAGGGCACAGGCTCTGGCTTTGGGGAAGCTGTGATCATCTGATAAGGGGAGTGGATGATGTGTTCTTGAACTCCAGCTGCCCCTTCTTTCCTCCTCATGTCTCTCTAGCAGTGTACCTCTGTCTCCATGTCTCTTGGTCTCATGTCATCTTTCTCCATTTCCCTGTCTCTCTCTCTGTCACCTCTGTGTCCGTCTGTCTGTCTCTCCACATCCCCTCCCTCTGGGTTTCCCTTCTTCCTCAGGTGCACGTGAATCCAAAGTATATTGTTCTGGAGTCTGACTTCACTAACAACGTGGTGAGATGCAACATTCACTACACAGGTCGCTATGTTTCTACAACAAACTGCAAAATTGTCCAGTAAGTGCTTGCCTACCACCCTACTTGCCCCAGGCCCTTTCCTGCCTGGGGGAGCAGGAAAGGCCACCTGAGATACCTAAGATGCCTGCACTTTGGATTGCCCTTATGGCCAAACACAGCTGCAGCTGGGCCCAGCAGAAAGAGCCTTGTCTATGCCAACCCTAAGCTGAGTGCTCCTGGTGGGGCTCAGGCTAGGGTCTGATAACATGAAACCAGGAGAAAGAAGAGTAGTTTGGTGCAGGTGCTTGGGATCTGTGATCCCAGTTCTGTGACTTTCTTGCTCTGTGACTTTAGGTAACTCACCTTACCTCTCTGAGTTACTTTTCTGAACTATCAAATGGATACTTCTCACATAGTCTTGGGATGAGGGTTTGCAGGACTTGTGTCTCTGTGTGTAAGAGCCAAGCACAGTAGCACTCAGTGGGCAGCAGCTGTGATCATTAGTGTCTTTATCAAGTAGATTGTATTAAACAGTCCCAGATCAGAAGTGACTCTGGTTGGAATGAGCTGTCGTCAGTCCCTAGGTCCCCATTGTAGAGGAAGTCAATAAAATCTGGGCTCAGGCTTTTGGCACATGGCCGTTGGGCAGGGTCCTGAGCTGCTCCTGTCCAGAGCTGACTGTCCTCAGTGTCTTTCCTGATTCTTCAAATGGAGTACTTTGCAGAGGGACCCCCTGTTTATGAGCTCACAAAGACCCCCACCACATTCCATGTGAATTTAAAATGTGCAGTCATATCAAACCAACTCTTTTCCTTTTTTTTTTTTTTTTAAGTAGTTTAGAGCTTAAAGGTTTAGTACATCAACTAAAAGATAAGTGGTAGAAATCCCAAAGCCCAGAAGACATCTTTCCCCAAAAGTGTAGGCTTATTAATGGATGGAATGTGTGAGAGATTAAGCCTATCACTAGGGTCAGGCTCAGTGTATGACCAGGGGCAGGGCTCAGTGTATGACCAGGACAGGGCTCACTTTGACAGCTACTACCACTAATCTATTTGATCACAAAATGCCATCACTGCACCATGAGTATTAAAAATGAGAACAGCAGCTTCTAGTTCAGTGCAGAGATTAGGTTCCTCATGAATAGAATTAACCAAGACACAGAGTGTGTTTGAAACGACTGACTCATGCTCTGGCTCTGGCAGTTTGGCTCTTTGTGGGTCTGGGTCTCTAATACTTTCCTGCTCCTCAGGGCCTGTCTCAATTAGTCATTCAGAATTCAGGGGTGCCTGTAGTCCCAGCTACCCAGGAGACTGAGGCAAGAGGATCTCCTGAGCCCAAGAATTTGAGGTTGCTGTGAGCTACGATGACACGACACTCTACTGAGGGCAACAAATTTAGACTGTCTCAAAAAAGAATTCAGGGGTCACTTCAGCAGTAGAGTCAATTCTAGGGAAGGAGGAGGAGGGAGGAAGGCAGGGGTGTTCAGGAAGCAAGGGAGGCTGCTGGGAGCTAAGGGAGGCAGGGAGCTGGGAAAGGGGGATGGATACAGCTTCCCTCACCCATGCCAGCTGTGCAGGCAGCCAGAGGGCCCTTAGCAGTCAGAGAAGCGGCCCTTGCAGCTCCCTCCAGGCCTGTGGGCAGCAGGAGAGGCCAAGGCCCTTCCTTCTGAGAGCTCTTTACATAAGTGCTTGGAAAGGCCCAGGTCTTACTAAAACATCTCCATGACTCTGACCACAGGCAGGCGGCTGGGCCAGCATGCACAGGAAGCTGGACAGCGCGTTCCCAGGAAGGCCACGGGACTGACGCCTGTGGGTTTCCATCATGTTTCTGAAGAGGAAAAAGGAGGCTTTAAAAAAGTATTGAGTTAGAAAAAACAAGAAGTATTTCCACATAGTAGCAGTTCTGTTAATGGCCTAGAAAACAATCTGGGACAATCTCTGGGAGGGAGACATACCAACACCACACTCTAGGTGGGTGGGAGTTTTGGAGCTGGGCTAAGTGGTTGTCCCCTCGCCCCTTTGCTCAAATTCCTGAGGGAAGGGGAGGCCATGCCTGCCCTCCCACAGGGGATCTGGGCTGCGGAAGCCCTAGCTCGGGGCACCATTGGGGCCCTACCTGGCGGCCCACCATTGACCTGCTCTCTTTCTTCCCTCAGATCCTGATCTGCAAGAGGCACAGATTGCCTGCCAGTCTACCCTCTTCCAAAGCAGGCCTTGCTGTACTGTCAGCCTCCCGCCAGGGGGCCCAGCCCCCAAACCCACAGGCAGGGGCAACCTTTCCTGCTGGCCTCAGGGAGCGAACGTGGACCAAAACCACAGGGATTCCAGATGCTAGGCCCCATTTTGTACTTAACTTTTCTCTACAACATTGTTTTGTTGGTTGTTGGTTTTTATTTTTTATATTTTGGCCATACCACAGAGCAAGATTGCCCAAGTCTGGGCTGAATAAAACAAGGTTTTTCTAATCTGTGGCTCTATACATGGCCTGCTGGCTGGCCACAGCTAAGCTGGGCCCAGGGGACATCCCTGTGCTTCATCTTTTCCCTTCAAACCTGGAAGGGGCATTCTCCACCCTGCCAGGACCACAGCTACCTCCACGATGTCAAGCCCCTTGTGGGAACCCTGCAGGGTTCAGCATGAGGGCCAGCCCCCTGCATGGGAAGAGGGCCACATCCCACTGAATGTGGGCCTTCTCAGCCTGCAGCCTCACACTCTGCTAATACCATGGAATCCCACACCCCATGCAGTCACTGCCTCCACCAGACCTTATAATCCCTCATCTCCTGAGTGCTGGACACTGTGCTGGGCACACACAGGAGCATTGCAGTCCCTGCTGCCAGGGAGCTCACAGCCACACGGGAATGAGGGTGAAGGCCATACCTAGTGAGATAGAACTTGGAGGGCACTGGGAGCCTTACATGGGAGGTGGCCTCCTTCCAGGAAGGGTTGGGAGAAAAGGGTAGCCACAGCTAAGCCAGCCTAGGGGCCATTCTTGGGTTTCATCCTCAGACTTAGTCCAAGAGCCAGGGCTAGACCTACTCATTGGCTGTGTGACTTTGGGTAAGTTAAGCTACACCTCTGAGCCCCAGTTTCTTCATCAAAAAAAAGGGGGAATGCCTTCCTGCATGGCCTACATGCTGATGTGGTGAAGCAGTGATACAGGCACCTCTAGATCACTGAGAGATTTGTACTCAGAGATTCTGTAAGGAGAAGTCCCCACCCCCACCCTCCTGTGGCTCTACCCTGCACTCCCCTTTGTCTGAGAGTCTCTGGCAGCAACTAGGTCTTCTGTTGAGGTGGAGAGGGAGGGCTTCTTGGAGCTATCATTTGTTTCCATAAGAATTCTGGTCCCAGGCTTCCTGGATCCCTGGGGCCACTCACCAGCCTGGGCAGCAGCAGGGTAAAGGAGTGTGGCTGCAGCCCCCTCCAGAATTTAACTCTCTCGGTGGGAGCCAGGGCCCTGCCACACTTACACTGGGGCTGGGCCAGGGCCAGGAGGATTAAGCAGGAGCATGAACACAAGCCTGCTGTCCAGAGGTCACCCTTGTGCTGTGCCCCTGCCCATGTGCCTCAGAGATGCTGTCCTTACTGCAGGCCCATCCCCTCTCCTTTCCAGATGCCCCCAGTCATGAGCAGGGGAAGTTCAGGCAAGGTTGCCAAATTCCAGACTGTCAGGAGCACCCTCTGAGGTGGAGTCAAAAGTTCCCAATTCCTAGGTTGGAAAACAGGGGCATGAGGCCACAGGCAAGTTTGAGGCAAGACACGTGCTGTAACTCATGTCTCTAAGCCCGAGGCTGAGGCCAGATACCAAGTGTGTATGGTTTTGTGCAGAGAAGCTCTGTACATCTAGATGTTTATGGGGGATCAGGCCCAAAACACAGGGTAGGTGGGAGGAGAGAGCAGGGCTGGCTTTTCCAAAAGGAAGTACTTAACAAACTGAGGAGTTGGGGACACACACAGACTCCCAGACATGGTGTTCCTGTGTGCATAGGGACCCTCAACCTGGAGTTGAAGTCCCAGGGGGCTAGCAGATGCCCCAGGGTTGTTCTGGGGGGTGGTGGTGGAGACACCTGGGCTGGCCTCCACATGCTGATAGGACTCTCTGAGATGAGATTTATGGGAAAGAGTTTCATTCCCACCCTCAAAAAAAGAGAAGAAGCTTCCACCCAGATGGAAGTCGGCTAAGCCGTGCAGAGACCCTGGGCAGCCCTCGCCCTTCCTTGCAGCCCCGCCTTGGCATCTGAACATCCTGTTAATTCAGTCTCATGGCAGGTGAGGAGGGGAGGCTCCTTGGGAGAGAGATGTGGCCTCCTTGCACCTAGGGGCAGAGGCTCCTGGGGTATTTTGCCTCAGCATAAGAAAGCAGGGTCTATGCACTGAGAATGGAAAGAGAAAAGTTGGCCTGGCAGGTGTGTGGCTGTCAGGAGGCACTAGGCTGAGTAGGAGGGACAGGGAGAGGGCACTCTCCCTACCTCAGCCTTGGCCTCTTGAGGTTTATCTGGCTGTCACTGTGTGGAGAAGCAGCCTGCTCTGTCCTCACTGTCACCTGGCTTGAACCTCTCACTAGTGCTTACTGAGGGGAGGGGATCACCTGGACCCCTAACCCTAGCCTGACCCAGGTGTGTGGGGTCCACAGGAGGCCAGGTCACATGACATAAAGTCAGGCCCCCTCACCCTTCCGTCTGTCCCTTTAAGTGCCAGCTGAAACCCAAATTCCTTAAAGCCTTCCCTAGCCATCACCCTCCCAATTAAACTGAGGTGTGCTGTGTGGCCTGCCCCAGGGCTTCCCAATCCACCCCTGCTATGGGTACACAAGGGAGTAGGAGGAGGCACCCAGACCTGGCATGTGGGACACACAAAGGGAGCTTTCTCCCCCCCTGACCCAGCACCTCCCTAAGCATGCTGAGAATCTACCTGGCTGCAGAAGGCCTTGGGGCCACCTGCCCAGTATCCCTCCCTGTCCTTTTCTTGCTCAGCCCCAGTGTTGAGGAGCTCGCCACCTCTCCAGACTGGTAGAGATGTCCCCTCGGTCTGGGTCACAGGGTCTGCTGAGTGACAGCAGAAAGGACAGAGCAGAGACCATGTAAGTGACAGGGAGCCCTGACTGTCCTCCAGTGAGCCTCAGTCTCCCCATCTGTCCTGAGGGGCTGAGTGCCCTGAGCCCCTCTGGGAAAGAGAAGAGGGATGAAGAGAATAGGGGAGAGGAGGCTCAGGCAGTGGAGAAGGAAAGGGACGGGCGGCAGTCGACTGCTATGAAACCCAGAGCAGACGGCAGGCATTTGTGGGCTGTGAAAGCCAGCACATTGGGACAGGCCCAGACCCAGACCCCAGGGCGGCCGACCATTCTGACCACAGCTTTGGCCTCCTCCCCTCCAGGTGCCTATGGTGCCACACTATGCCACACTACTCAGAGCAGCAACACCCTGGCTAAATGCCACCCAACCTGTCTCCTTTCTCACTCCACGAAAATCCCATCTGCTTTGAGAAGCATTGTTAGGAGTGTATTAGGGAAACATCTGATAACTCAGGTGTAAGCTGCAGCATCAGCCTGGTGTTGTCCAGTCTGACTTTTAGATGAAGAGCTGCTTCTTTTTTTTTTTTTTCTTGAGATAGAATCTTACATTGTCACCCCTGGTAGAGTGCTGTGTGGCCTCATGGCTCACAGCAACCTCAAATTCATGGGCTTAAGTGATCCTTTTGCCTCAACTTCCTATGTAGTTAGGACTATATGCTCCCACCAAAATGCCTGGCTATTTTTAGAGGTGGGATCTTGCTCTTGCTCAGGAGTCTTAAACTCCTAAACTCAGGCACTCCACCTGCCTTGACCTCCCAGAGTGCTGGGATTACAGGCTTGAGCCACCGCGCCCAGTTAGATGAAGAGCTTCTTAAACCTCAAACAATGGCTCTTAAAAGAGCACTTCAATAGACTTCTCAGCCAGGGACGGTGGGCCTGTAAAGGTATTTACAGATTCCATGAAAACAAGGTCTCCAAAGTCTAACCCCAAAGAGAGGGAGAGCCTGAGGACCCAACTCTTTACCCTGAGCCTCCTCTCTGCACTGGAGGTCCCTTGACCTGCTTCTGTGCACCTCGGGATGGTCCACAGGCCATGGCTCACTGGTGACATGCCCCTCAAACCACTGGAGTCACCAGGACTCCCTCAGCACCTACTGAGGAGGTTCCCACTTTCCACATTTACTCTAGATGGAAGGAGATTGGCAACAACCCCTGCGGCCTTGGTAGGGGCCCTACCTCCCAGCTTCCACTACAGTCCAAGCAAGAGAGGCTAAGGCACCTTGGGATGCCTGCGCACAGCCTCTGAGCCGCTGCTGGTCATTCACAGAGGCAGGCCCTCTCCAGAGGCTCCCACCATGGTTGCATCTGGGTACATACCACAACCACTGCATTTGTTGGGAAGCAGCTGCACAGCTCCCCGCAGCATTCCCAGCATCCTGCAGGCTGAGTCATACAGGCGGGCCTGGCCAGGATTGACACCAGCTGCCCAGAGAGAGTGTGAGGTGTTGCCCATGCCCCAGGAAACTCATCAGAGCCTATGCAAGAGGGTCAGGAAAGCAGCCAGGTCCTGGGACCCAAGGGTGCACATGATACACACCACTCTGAAAGTCAGAGCAGAACTTCCCGAGCAGGAAGAGAAAGTCCCAAAAAAGGTTAAATAACAAAACTCAGCACATGGACAACAGAGGAGGCAAGTCTGAATTTTGGTCCCCAACCTGATTTACCCTAATTATGTGAAATCACTTTTCTCAAAAAAATTTTTTTTCAAAATCAAATTTAATGTGCTTTGAGTCCCCCTACCCCCCTGGATACTAGGTGGGAAATTCAATGTCCTCATTCCCACCATAAAAGTCTTAAAAGGCCCAGCAGAGCAGAAAAGGGCCCTGTGGTCTTCAATCCCCTCCCTGGTCACCATGCACAGGCTTGCAGACTGACCCTCCAAGAGCAGTATCTCTACTTCCTGCAAAGCTGGAACACAAGATACCACCCAGCCATGTCCTCCAAGTTTCACCAACTCCCAGGTACTTCCAGGATCAGGACACTTTCCTTGCTAATAGCAGAGCCATAGCTGCCACCTCCCCGGTCAAAAGAAGCTCTCCCAGCCTCTTGCCTCTGCCTGCCTCCACCTCCCCTGCCCCAACTACTCCTTTCCTCTTTCTCTCTGGGACAACCCTCTATCAGCCTCACCACGTGCCTTGGTTCGTGAAAGCAACTTTGGATTCTGACCCTTGGGATGGGGAATCACAAGTACCTCCCAGGAACAAGAAAGAGGAAAGACCCAGCAGGGGGTTACAAATAATAACGATAATAATAGCTAGCTTTTTGAACACTTAGACATGTTCCAGCCCCTGTCCTAAATCCAAGGTAACACATTTAATTTTCACAAGGACTCTGTGAGGGAGGTACTGTTATTCCCATCTTGCAGATGTGCAAGCTGAGGCCCGGAGAGGTGATGTGACTTCCCCCAGTTCCTTCAGCTAGTGAATGAGTGAGCCAGAATCCAAACACAGGCATGTCTCTGGACACATGGGTATAACTTCCTTCAGATCCTCAAAGGTTTTTCTGGGACCAGAGAAGAAGCCACAGGCCTATGCTGTGAAACAGAGCCCCAGCACTGTTCAAACCTTCATTTCCTCCCTCTGTGAGCTTTCTAGAATCAGGCATGGCCTCTGGAAATAGTAGCTCTAAAAGTGGATGGATGGCTGGGTGTGGTGGCTCATGCCTGGAATCCTGGCACTCTGGGAGGCCAAGGTGGGTGGACCACTTGAGCTCAGGAGTTCCAGACCAATCTGAGCAAGAATGAGACACCATCGCTACTAAAAAAAACTAGCTGGGCATGGTGGTGCATGCCTATAGTCCCAGCTACTCAGGAGGCTAAGGCAAGAGGATCTCTTGAATCTTGAATCTGAGTTTGAGGTTGCTGTGAACTATGGCACTACGGCACTCTACCCAGGGTGACAGAGTGAGACTCTGTCTCAAAACAAAACAAAACAAAAAAGTGGACAGCCAAGGAGAAGCATAATTTCTCCCAGAAGTAGGATAATTCAGATTTAGAATGTTCCTTAAAGGCAGGGGAATGGGCAAATTAAAATAGCTAAACCATCTGCTAGTCAATAAAATATTAATACAAAATATGAGATTAGAAGGGAATCTGAACACAGCCATGGAGATAACTTTTGAAATTTAAAGAGACATATTTATAAGTTGGAGTGTTTCAACATTAAATAATACTTTTCTAGGAATACATTTCTAAATTGCCAAAACTGACTCAAGCGAAAAACGCAAAAAGACCAATTACCACAGAAAAATTTTTTTAAATTATCATCTCTAAAAGAGAGACCAGACCTAGAGAGTTTTATCATGAGTTCTTTCAAACTGGAAAAACAGGGAGTTTCTCTGTTATTTAAAACTCTTCCAGAGCATATGGGGAAAATGCTGAATTGATTTTATGCTTCTGAATTCATTTTATGAAGCTAACATAATCTTGACAACAAAATCTGACAAAGATTGCTATCCTGTCCTGTGCAACCTCATGTTGATAACCACAGACCAACTTTACTCAGAATACAAACATCCTGAATAACCACAGACCAACTTTACTCAGGATACAAAAGTCCTGAATAACATGGCAGCCAATGGAATCCTACACTACTGGGTTGTCAAATGCAGCCAGTGTGTAGCAGGCCCCCATAAAGGGGCAGCAAAGCATCCTGATTTCCGTGGTGGCTACTCAAGTCTTCACATCTGATAAAAGTCACCTAGACAGGCCGGTTCCATGGCTCACGCCTGTAATCCCAATACTCCAGGAGACGAGGGCAGGTGGATTTCCTGAGCTTGGGAGTTACAGACCAGCCTGAGCAAGAGGGAGGACCCGTCCCTAACAATAGCCAGGTGTTGTGGCAGGTGCCTGTAGTCCTAGCTACTCAGGAGGCTGAGATAAGAGAATTGCTTGAGCCCAAGAGTTTGAGGTTCCTGTAAGCTATGACACCAGGGCACTCTACCCAGGGTGACAAAGTGAGACTCTGCCTCAATAAATAAATAAATAAGTGTTTGATATCCAAATATTTGGGGACTTTCCAGTTATCTTTCTGTTATTGATTTATAGTTTAATTTTATTATGGTGAGAGAACATTACTTTGCGTGATTTCAATTATTTTTATTTTGTTAGGATTTGTTTTATAGCCCAGAATGTGGTCTATCTTAGTGAAGTTCCACATGCTTGTGAAAAGAATGTGTATTCTGCTGTTGTTGGATGGAGTGGCCTATAAATGTCCATCAGATCAACTTGGTTAATAGCATCAGTCAAGTTCCCATAGCCAGACTGATTTTGTGTACTCCAAGTATTGAGAGAAAAGTTGACCTCTTTTTCCTTTGATTTCTAACCTTGATTGTAGTATCCTAAGACTGCTTTCTCTGTTCCAACGTGTACTTTGTCCGACACTTTGGATTGGTGCTTGCATGACACCTCGTTTGCCCATTCCTTTGTGTTTTTGTTTGTTTGTTTGTTGTTTTTGGCCGGGGCCAGGTTTGAACCCACCACCTCCGGCATAAGGGGCTGGCACCCTACTCCTTTGAGCCACAGGCGCCGCACTGCCCATTCCTTTGTTTTTAACCTATCTAGGTCTTTAGATTTAATACGTGTTTCTCACAGATAGCCTAGGGTTCCAGGGGGTGGGGCTCCACCCTCTGCTCTCGCCTGCACTGCCCGCTCCCACCACTCGGGGGTCCGATCTTGCTCGCCCCCTGGCGGCCAATGCTGGTGCTGTTACTCCCTGTCCAGCTCGAGGTGCAGTTTGCGGGGGTGCGTTACCAGGTCCAGAGACGCTGGGCTGTTGCCCGGTTCTCTGACCCCAGCCTCCGCAGAGCCTGTGACTACGGTGTCAGAAGACATGGTCTTGGAAGTATTCCTGCCCCTCGCCCCAGTGCCTTCCTTCTACCTCTGGTGAGTCTAAGACTGGAGAGCATGTCCTGCCCCTCCCGCGTGGGCAAATTGGTGTTTACTTTGCCTCTGCCTTAGAAACACGGCGTCTTCGCTTCCCTCGCCCCCAACAGCCCTGCCCACGTGGCTTTGTCTCAAGAACCCTCCTGAGGAAGCTGGTGGGATTTCCTGGAGCAGTAACCAGCCACCTCTCCCATACTTGTGCCACCAGCGAGGGAGATGGAGGATGGCGTCTCTCTGTCCATCTGCCTCCAGTCTCTCCCGCCGTGAAGGCCTGTGGACAAAAGCTGAGGACAGAAGGCAGACTCTCCTGCCCCCATTTGGAGGGACTTGTCCCTCTTTGGAATTCAGTTCTCTTGGTTGACTATGACCTCAGCTCTCTGGTGAGTTTAAGAAATTATGATTTTGCAAATTAGTTGACTTTCTGATTTTTAGAATGAGGGTGACTTTCTACATCCTAAGAGGAAGTGGAAGTCCTCTCTTTTAACTTTTAAACATATGCAACTAGCCAAAAGGACGGGTGGTGTGTTTAAAGTTGTTTCTCATTTCTTCACAGTCAGAGCTGTGTTTGCCACCACTCAGGTAAGTTGACATTTATAAAGCCTTTACTGTGTCCTAGCTCAGTTCCAAGTGTGTTGACTCCTTTAGAACCATCCCTGAGGCTCGGTGCCTGTGGCTCAAGCGGCTAAGGCGCCAGCCACATACTGAGCTGTTGGGGTTCATCGGAATCCAGGCCAGCCCACCAAACAACAATGATGGCTGCAACAAAAAAAAAAAAAAAGAAAGAAAGAAAAATAGCCCGGCATTGTGGTGGGTGCCTGTAGTCTCAGCTACTTGGGAGGCCAAGGCAGGACAATCGCTTGAGCCCAGAAGTTGGAGGTTGCTGTGAGCTGTGATGCCACCACACTCTACCCAGGGCAACAGCTTGAGGCTCTGTCTCAAAAAAAAAAAAAAAAAAAAAATCTCTGACTCCTCTTTTTCTCTCAACCTCACATCCAGTTTTTCAGGTAAGCCTATGGGCTCTCCCCTCAAAATACAAACAGTTCCTTTCAAAACTAAAAATGGACTTAACATAGGACCCAGCAGTTGTACTGTGGTGCATTTCCCCCAGAGAAATGAAAACTTAATTTTCATGGTGGAATTTGCTCACAAATGTTCATAGTGGCTTAATTTATAATAGCTCCAAACCAGAAAATACTCACAAAACTGTGTGGTAGTAGCTATACCATAGAATACTACTTAGCAATAAAACAGAACGAACTACCAATACAGGCAACAACTTGGATGAACTTTTTCTCAGTGAAAAAGCCACCCTCAGAAGCATACACACTACGTGATTCTCTGTATTTGTCAATGGTGAAAGAATAATCACAGGACAGAGAACTGTCTGTGGTTGTCAGGAGCTGGGAGGGTGTCACCATAAGGGGGCAGCAGAGCATCCTGATTTTGGTGGGGGCTGCTCAAGGCTACAGGTGTGATAAAAGTCACATAGACAGGCTGGGTGCGGTAGTCCAGGCCTGTAATCTCAGCACTCTGGGAGGCCAGGACGGATGGAGTGCCTGAGCTCAGGAGTTAGAGACCAGCTTGAGCAAGAGCAAGGTCCCATCTCTAAAAATAGCCAGGTGTGGTAGTGAGCGCCGGTAGTCCCAGCTACTTGGGAGCCTGAGGCAAAGAGGATCACTTGAGCCCAAGAGTTTGAGGTTGCTGTGAGCTGTGACAGTACAGCACTCTATACAGGGCAACAGAGTGAGACTATGTCTCAGCAACAACAACAAAAAATCACATAGACCTACCAAGTGGTCTTTGCCCTGCCAACAAGTAAGTGATGATATTTCCAACACCAATTAATTTTCTGATTCTTCGGCACCAAGAGGGTGTTCAACAATTCTATTCTGACATTAGCTACCTGAAGTTAGTGTCAGATTCTGCAGATTTAGGGTCTCAGTCCCACAAGACTCCCCCGATTAGAGGCAATTCACAAATACAAGGTTCCCAGGGTCCCCACACTCCTGTCTGCCTGACTCCTAATTTGGAGGTTCCTATGGCCCCATTCCTCAGGTTTGATAATTTGCTAGAATGGCTCACAGAACTCAGGAAAACATGTTACTTACTGTAACTAGGTTATTATAAGGATACAAGTCAGAAAAAGGCAAATGGAAGAGACCATAGTACAACATAGGGGGATAATGGTCTGGAGCTTCCTTGCCTGCTCTGGGCACAACCCCTCCCATATCTCCATGTGTGCACTCACCTGGAAGCTCTCCAAAGCCTGTTGTTTAGGAGTTTTGTGGAGTTTCCATTATGCAGGCATGATTGTTTAAATCCTTGGTCATTGGTGATTGAGCTTAATCTCCAGCTACTTTCCACTCTCTGGAGGTCAGGGAGTGGGGCTGAAGGTTCCAACCCTCTAATCACCAATCAAGACTTAGTCTTTCTGGTGACCAGCCCATATCTGGAAGCTAAGGTCCCACTAATAGTCACCTCGTGGCATACACCCAGATATGATTGAAAGGGTGTTGTGATGTGTAATAAAAGGTATTACTGTCAGGAAATTTTAAGTTGGTTTTAGGAGCTCTGTGTCAGGAAACAGGAACAAAAACCAAATATATTTTTCCCATTATACACACCATTTCCCACTTCCCACAGCGGCACACAAACACACAAATGAGTGCTTGTAGAACTGGTGAAATCTGAATAAACTATAGGTGGTGCCAATGCCAGTTTCTGGGTTTTGGTATTGTACTGCAGTTATGGGGGATGTGGGCGTGAGGGGGTAGCTAGTAGACGGGTGTATGGGACTTGTGCATTCCTTTGCAACCTCCTATGACTCCAAAATTATTTCAAAATAAATAATGTAAAATACATGTAACCCCAATCTAACTCCTGTCCTACTACTAGCATGGTCCATGTCACTATCATCTCTTGCCTGGATTATTCCAACAGCCTGTTAATGGGTCTCCCTGCTTTTGCATACTGTCTGTTCTCAACACAGCAACTTTTTAAAATGTAAGACAGATTCTTTCATTTGAGGAAGAAAACAAAGACCAGTCAAATGAGATACATTTGATAAATAGCATTCAGAATTTGCTATAGCAACGGAGTTGGCCACAATCGCTTTTGCTTTTGTAGGGAGGGACTCAGAGGGAGCCCAGGATGGGAAAGCCCTATGGTGACAGGGAAGGCTTCGGGTTGGTGGCTGTTGGTATGGGGAAGCTGAAGGTGGGATAATCAGAAGGGGGCACTTGCTGAGACTGGCTGGGGGGTACATATTTGGCTTTCTATGGTTGACCCTAAGTTAGAAGCAGTAACAAAAGTAAGGAAAGCTGTCAGGTTTTTTTTGTTTGTTTGTTTTTGTTTCTTTTTCCTGAGACAGAGTCTCACTTTGTCACCCTCAGTAGAGTGAGTGTCCTGGCATCATAGCTCACAGCAACCTGAGTTGCTGGGACTACACACACCCGCCACGCGCCTGCCTATTTTTTTAGAGATGAGGTCTCGCTCTTGCTCAGGCTGGTCTCCAACCTTTTAACTCAGGCAATCCACCTGCCTCAGTGTCCCAGAATGCTGGGATTATAGGCATGAGCCACCATGATTCAAAGCTGTCAGTTTTGAATCAAGTCCTGGCCATTCGGCACTGATTGTTACTGAAGTTACTGTTTTGCTTCTCGGATGGTTAGTAGCAATAGCAATCTGGCTTCCTGCAAGTTTGACTTGCAACAGACTGCTTCCTGGGCTGTTTATTTTAGATTAAGGGGTTGGTTTCTTGGCCAGGGTCTGCTGGGTCACACTTCTGGTTTACATGTGGTCTGGCCATTGTGCATTTGTGTTCAGTCCCATTTCTCTGTTCAGACCGTGACGTGGCTCCCCGTCGCATATGTCATGACAGTGCCCCACCAGACCCCACACGACCTGACCCTGCTTCCCCTCTGGCCTAGCGTTCTGCTGTGACCCTCTCTCCTCATCCAGCCACACCGGCCCCTTTGCTGTTCTGGACCACGCCAGGCCCTCCGCAAGGCACTACGGCCTTCTCAGATACCGTATGCCTTTCTTATTTTTAATGCTTACTGTTTATGCCTAGCTCCCCCAGCTAGAATGTACATTCCAAAAGGGCAGGGGTTTCGTTTGGATTTCTCCACTACTGTTAGTTGCAGGTGTCATTGTTGTATGGTGGGTCCGGGCTGGATTCGAACCTGCCAGCTCTGGTGCCTTAGCCACTTGAGCCACAGGCACCAAGCCTTCATTTTTTATTTTTAATTGGATTTTTTTTTTTTTTTGCATTTAAAACCTTTTTGTTAAAAACAAAGACATGAACACACATGTCAGGGGCAGGGCTGTTAACATCACTGTCTTCAACCTCCAGGTCTTGTCCCACTGGAAGGTCTTCTTCAGGACCAATAACACGTGTGGAGCTGTCATCTTCTATGGTAACAGTGTCTTCTCCTGGAAACCCTCCTGAAGGAGCTGCCGGAGGCTTGTCTGGAGGTGTCACTCCTTTCAGATATATGTCCATGGTGGTTTACGTGGTTCATTTCTTTTTTTTTTTTTTTAATCATTGATTTGCATCAGTAACACATTGCACTATGACTTTAGGATAGCTGCAATGTCACCAAGTGGTAGGAAGTTTTCAACTCCATTATAACCTTATGGGACCACGGTCATATATGCAGACCATCACTGAACTGAAACATCATTATCTGGGGCATGACTGTACTTCAGGAATGCAAGTGAGCGCAAAAAGAGGGCTGAGAGCTCATGGGCAATCGTACCACAAATGTATTAGTCTTAGCCAAGGCAAATGTCCTTGGCAAACATACAAAAAAGCATTTCATATTATCTTACAGTATTATGTTATATTTAATGTAGGAATTCCATGCATTTAAATATTTGATAAGAAGTGGGAAGGTGGCTCAGGGCCCATAGCTCAGTGGTTAGGGCGCTGGCCACATACACTAGAGCTGGCAGATTCAAACCCAGCCTTGGCCTGCTAGATAACAATGACAACTACAACAAAAAAAACAGCTGGGCATTGTTGCGGGCACCTGTAGTCCCAGCTACTTGGGAGGCTGAGGCAAAAAAATTGCTTAAGCCCCAGTTTGAGGTTGCTGTGAGCTGTGATGCCACAGTACTGTACCCAGGGAAACAAAGTGAGACTCTGTCTCAAAAAAAAAAAAAAAAAAAAAAAGTGGGAAGGGGGCAGCGCCTATGGCTCAACGGAGTAAGGCGCTGGCCCTATATGCCGGAGGTGGTGGGTTCAAACCCAGCCCCGGCCAAAAACTGCAAAAAAAAAAAAAAAGTGGGAAGGAACCTTCTAAAGTTACAGCACCTGGTCCTAGGAACATCTTAAGATGCCTCGTTTTACAGTTTTAACCCGTGATCTGGTCACTCTAGTCTGCCTCCCCCAATTTTTCCTAGCCAAATACTCCCACTTCCCTCCCTACCTGCTCCCTGCCAAGCCCACCTGGACCAGGGACAACAGAGTGCATATCGGAAAGTTCAGGCAAGGTTAACATTCCCCAGTGCCTCTTTTCCCTTTCATCCCACTACAGCATTTCATTGCCCGCTGGACTCTCTTGGCCCTTGAAAGCCACTTTGACTGGAACATGGAAACCCGCTATCTCCCATTTGACACCAGGTGGCGCCACAAGCCTGGGACTGGGCTTCTGTAGGTTCCCTTCATGGAAACAGACACAGACCCTGAACAGCCTCCCAGGAAGGCCTCTGGGTGCCCCTCCCTTGGCTTCTTCTCCTCCTTGGGGGTGACTCTGGCCCCTCTGGGATGACCCACGTGGCTTTGATTTCACTGCTTGGCAGGTGCAATGGTTTGGGTGCCCATGAGGTCCAGAGCTAGCAAGGAGACTTGGGGCTCTCTTGGACCACTTACTTTCTCATTAGCAGCACCAAGGCGGAGATCAGGATGGGGTCTGAATGGGGGTGGGCGCAGCTCCCTGGCCCCAGAACAACTCTGAGAGCCCCTTGCCAGCCTTCCCACTCACAGCTATCCTTAGCGCTGTCTCTCCTTGTCCCCTGAGGCCCTGCTTTTACCTTGCTCTTTGTGTCTCTCCCCAGTCTGGCTCTTGTTCTCTCTCCTTCCCCTATTCTTGTCTCCCAGTTGTTTTGTCTTTCTTTACCTTCCTCCCTCTCTTTCTCCCTCTGACCCTTCCTTCATCTCTCCACCCTTTTATCTTCCTCAATATCTGAAACTTCATCTTATTCAACAAATTAATTTTAAAAGCTGGTTGCTGGTATCTAGTATATAGTGGACACTGTGCCAGCCTCTACCAGTGGATGAAAGCAAATTGGAGTCCCAACCCTGGAGAAGCAGCACCCAGAAGGGGACTGTGGTGGGCAAACCTTCAGGGCCTAAAGGAGCCTCTTATCATCACCCCCCCACACACACGCTCTCCTGGCTGAGTGGGGAGGATCTGGGGCAGTAGGGTAGGGATAGTCCCCACCTAACCCCATGCAGTGGACTCAGGCTTGGCAGAGCAACTGAAGTCCCAAGATCTTAAGACACTCTTTATTCTAACCCTGTTCCACTGCCCCAGGGTCATGGGCTGGAAGCCGTGAAACATGTTCAAGAGCTAGCTGACCTCCAGATTCCTCTAGGAAGGTCTACCCTGGGCCCCAGGCTTCACATCTGTGCAACAATCTCCAGCCCCCTTCCCATTTTTCACCCTAAGTATCTCCCTCACTCCTGTTTGTAGCTTCATCTGGTGCTCCCAGCTGCCCTCCCTAGTCTTCAAGAAGTTGGCCTTTGGTCATCACTGAGACATGCTGTCCTAGCTGAACTCCACTGGACCCAGGACAGGAATCCAGAACTATCTACCAGAAAAAGCCAAACACTTTCCTTCCAGCCTCCACCACTCTAATATATAAACAAATCTTCCTAAGTCCCCACCCCCTAACACTCTCACTCCATGATTTTGGTCTGGGAGACCCCACTGAGGGGCTGACCCAGGGTGATCTGTATAAGTCACCCATGACTAAGATTTTTCTATTAGCACTTCTCGCCCTTGAAATTTTTACAAGTAATGATCATCCCGTAGCCTAGGAAGGGAGATGGACCACCAGATTTTCCACCTTTACCTAAATATTTACCCCACCCATATTTCCCCCCTTCTTTCTGCAGGGCAAGGTATCACTCCTTTGTCCCTCCTTCTAAGAGTTCCTTCTCTTAATCTAGAATGCCCCCCATTCGGTGAGAGTGCCTTTCCTCACAGCATGGTAAACTGTCACACCACTTTCATCTTAAAAATATCTTCTCCTGGCTCGGCGCCTATACCTTAAGTGGCCAAGGCGCCAGCCACATACACCAGAGCTGGCAGGTTCAAATCCATCCCGGGCCTGCCAAACAACAATGACAACTACAACTAAAAAATAAAAATAAAAAAGCTGGGCGTTGTGTAGTCCTAACTACTTGGGAGGCTGAGGAAAGAGAATTACTTAAGCCCAGGAGTTGGAGGTTGCTGTGAGCTGTGATGCCACTGCACTCTACCCAGGGTGACAGTTTGAGGCTCTGTCTAAAAAAAACCAAACAAACAAACAAACAAACAAAATATATATATATCTTCCCTCATACCACCCAATGCAATGACACAAGGGAAATCATTTTAAATGTTCAATAAAAATTATAGGAGGCCATTGCTTTGGACTGAGCTGCTGCATTAGGCCCAACAGATAAGAATTAAATCACTCCTGCTAAAGTTTCACCAAAGGGAAATTAAGGTGTGTTTATCCAATCTCCCAAGAAATTAGAAGAATTAGAGTTAACAAACAAATTCCTAAGCATGCCAATTTCAATCAGCGTGATAATGAAGTTCCATCCACCTTTAATCCTTACAACAAAGTCACTTGAAATAACCTGATGGTAACTGATCAGTTATTTTTCCATTATTCTGTTTCCCTGTTCCTGTCCTACAAGGAAAGCAATTTGAAACCATCAATCTTCCCTTTGTTCTTTGTTGCTGTCTGCAGTCCTTTCTTGCCCATAAAAACAAATTCCTTTACCCAGCTCATTGGAACACTCATTCTGTCACACAGAAGGAAGTATTGCCCATTTCTAGAATTGCAAATAAAATCAATTAAGATTTTTAAACTAAATTTGTTGTAATATTGTCTTTTGACATAAAGTATAAGAAGAAATAAAGTTATTATCATTGGCAGATGACATGTCTAATATTACTACAGTAAAGACGAAATACTAGAAATAAAAATACAATAAGCTAGTGAGATAATATATTGTTTGGGGGGGGTTCACCCACAGTTCCTGTCTCACAGCCCAGATAACCCTTGTAATTTCCTAACAGACTAAAGGAATAAGAACATCTTTCATTAAAATATTTGACCTTTTGGCCCAGCTCAGTGGCTCTCTCCCATAATCCTAGCACTCTAGGAGGCCGAGGTAGGTGGATTGCCTGAGCTCAGAAGTTTGACACCAGCCTGAACAAGAGTGAGATGCCGTGTCTAAAAAATAGCCAGGTATTGTGGTAGACACCTATAGTTCCAGCTACTTGGGAGGCTGAGGCAAGAGGATCACTTGAGCCCAAAAGTTTGAAGTTGCTGTGAGCTATGACACCAAGGCACTTAACCAAGGGCAACAGAGTGACTAAAAAAATATATATATATATATATATATTTTCAGCCTTTTGTTCTTTGGTTCCTGAAAGCTCTAGAGTAGCTCCAGAGTGAGCATTAAAGTGAAAGACAGCCTTGTCATTTATAAACACACCTGAGATTATGTTAATGAAGTGATTTTTGATGCCCACATAACCACTGGAGGGGGGCTGGTTACCAGGGGAACCAGCCTTATGTTCTGATAGTTGGAACTTACCTCTGAAGAGGGAAGAGGGACTGAAGGTTGAGTTGATTACCTGTGTTCCGTGATGTAATCAATCATGCCTGTGTAATGAAACCTCTATAAAAACCCATAAGGACTGAGTTCAGGGTTGTTCTAGGAGTGAACAAGAACACATCCATGTGCCGAGGGAGAAGCACACCCCCACTCCATGGGGATGGACGCTCTGGTGTTTAGGACTCTGCCAGACTTCACCCCATGTATCTCTTCGTCTGGCTGTTCATTTGTATCCTTTAAAATATGCCTTATAATAAACTGGTAAACATAAGTCAAAGCTTCCCTGAGTTCTGTAGCAAATTAATTGGACTCAAGAAAGGGGTCATAGGAATCCTGATCTATGGTCAGGGCAGAAATATAGATGAAACAACCCGAGGCTTGCAATTGGCATTGGAGTGAGGAACAGTCTTAGGGGAAATCTCACACTATCTTCAGGTGGGTAGTGTTGGAACTAAATGGGAGGCACCCAGCTAGTGACCACTGCAGACCTGATTGCTTGCTTGATGAGACAGACCCTTATACCTGTGGTGTCAGGAATGTGTTGTAAGAGTCCAGTAGGAGAAATGAATTTGTTTTCTACTCATCCACAGAGTACCAACTGACTAAAGAGCTGTAAATTGCACCCTGTTCAGGTAATACTGTATAATACAAGACCCTATTTATAGTAGTATCAGAAGAGATAAAGTACCTAGGAATAAATGTTCAGAACAATATAAAGAACATTTTATTACCGCTGAAGGACACAAAATAAGAGATGAAAACATGCCACGTTCATGGATAGGAAAACTCAGTATCATAAAGATCGCAATTTTCTGAGTTTACACATTTAAAGATATTTAAAGATATCTAAAGATCTTTACATTGTAAAGATATCAACTTTTTTTTTAAACTAGAATAGGTAATTCTAAAGTTCATTAAAAAAAATAGGTAGACTTGGCTCAGCGTCTATAGCTCAGCTAGGTCGCCAGCCACATACACTGAAGCTGGCAGATTCAAACCCAAGCCTGCCAAACAACAATGACAACTACAACAACAACAACAACAAAACCCGGGTGTTGTGGTGGGCATCTGTAGTCCCAGCTACTTGGGAGGGTGAGGCAAGAGAATTGCTTAAGCCCAAGAGTTTGAGGTTGCTGTGAGCCATGACGCCACAGCACTCTATCGAGGGCAATAAAATGAGATTCAGTCTCAAAAAAAAATAAAAAAAAGTTAATCCAACAGAGGTTAACATTTTATGAAGCCTCAATGATTAAAACAAAGCAGTCCTAGAACATGGACAAATCTGAGCCCAATAGAACAGAACAGAAAGCCCAGCTATAGAACCAAATGCAAACTAATTCATAGTGTTGAGAAAAATGTGGATCAATATTTTATACTATATGCTTATTTAAATTCTAAATGGGTTAAAAATTTACAAGTAAAAAATGAAATAATGAGAGTACATGGAATTCTTTTATGATCTGAAAATGGATGGATGTTATTTCATATGACTCAAAATCCAGAAGTCATAAAATATTTATCAATTCAAATACATTTTAAAAATTTCATGTGCAAACATTATAAGCAAATCAAAACCAACAAATTGAAGAAAAAATGTTTACAGCTAGTATCAAAATCAGCTATTCTCCCTAATACTTAAAGAGCTCCCAGATGACAAAAATAAAAGTAGAAATCACCAACGTTAGACTACCGTCATCGCCCTGAACGAGCCCCTTCCCAAGCTGATCCTGACTCCGGACCAACTAATATGGACCCTCCCGCAGACTGCCAACTTCTCGCCCAGACTTCGGCAGCTGGTGCCGGGGCTCTCCCCACTAGAGACTCTACTCCCATCCAGACTCACACCTGTTGCTGCGTCATCTCAATACGGGAGTTGTCTCAAGCCCAGAGGTTTCTTCGTATGTACTCGGGCCACCGGTGGCTGGATTGTCAGGGGACTTGGCTGCCGGGTCGATGTCTCATCCGCAGACTTCGACTACCTACTGAGGCATCGGGTTTGAGTTCCTTTCCCTTTAAAACCCGGAAGGAGCTGCAGAGTCTGAAGGCAGAGAATGAAGCCTTCTCCCTGACTGTCCTGAGGCAGCTGCCAGAACTGAACCCACCAGTGCTGATGCCCAGTGGGAATGTGAGGACACCCTTGCGGGTCTTTCTAGATTGGATTCGGGCTTGCCGTCTACCCCCTTGGATCATCACACAGCTGCAACTCCAATTCCCTAAGACAGGTTCCTCCCGGCGCTACGGCAACATGCTCTTCAAGTATGAGGACTCAGAGACTGTGGAGCAGAGTTGGTGTACACAACTGGGGGTGAGGAAATACCCCAAGGAACCTACCTGGCAGATATACCAGCCAGCCCCCGTGACAGCCTGAGGAAGAAGAGTCTCACTCAGATAATGGTGGTGATGGGGTGAGGAGCGGGAGCTGAGTGGCCTGAGGCGCTGCATGGGGCTGTGAGGAGGGGGGAGCGGACCACTGAGTGGCTCTTTGAGGAGGAGATGGAGCTCAAGTGGGAGAAGGGTGGCTCTGGCCTGGTGTTCTACACTGACGCCCAGTTCTGGCAGGAGGAAGGAGACTTTGATGAATAGACAGACGGCTGATGACTGGGATGTGGACATGAGTGTGTACTACGACAGAGAGGGGGGAAACAAGGATGCCCGAGACTGTGTCCAAATGCATCTGGAACAACGACTCCGAGGTGGCCAGGAAGATGTTTCTGTGATCAGATGCCAGGTGGGCACCTTTGAACGGAAGGTGATGGAGCAGCAGGGCTGGGCTGAGGGCCAGGGCCTGGGCAGCAGGTGCTCAGGGGTGCCTGAGGCCCTGGATGGTGATGGCCAGCGCCCTAGATGCAAGTGTGGATTGGGGTGCCATGGAGAGAAGCTGCAGCCATTTGGGCAACTGAATAGACCCCGTGGAACTGGCTTGGATCTCATCTCCACCATCTCTGAGGAGCCTCTACCTCAGGACCAGGGGGAGTCACTGCTCCGCCGCCAGCCACCCACTAGCATGAAGTTTCAGAAAGATAAGGCCTTCGCGAGGAGATCCAGTTGTGCCTCTGACAGCCCCTAAGGAGCCTGAGTGACTGGATTGGGGCCTTCCATGGTCAGAATTACTGGGGCTGCAGGAAAACTCTCTTCCTGGGCCTTACCTACACCAAAGTCTGGGATCAGCTGTCTCCAGGGTGCTTTGCTCTGAGCTTCCCTACAGATTCTCTATCTCAAGGGCATTTTTACAAAATTGTCGGATATTAGCGCTTAAAAAAAAAAAAAAAATCACCAACATTAGAAAACTGGGCAAAGTAGATAAAATGATGGTTCACAGAAAAGGAAACACATGATTCTTAAACATGTTAAAAGATGTTCAACCTCACTCAAAATAAGAGAAATGCAAATTAAAAGATTTCAAAGTTCTAGCACTCTGGGAGGTGGAGGTGGGTGGATTGCCTGAGCTCACAGGTTCAAGACCAGCCTGAGCCAGAGTGAGGCCTCCTGTCTAAATATAGCTGGGCATTGTGGTGGGCAGCTGTAGTCCCAGCTAAGTGGGAGGCTAAAACAAGAGAATCACTTGAGCCCAAGAGTTTGAGATTGCTGTGAACTGTAACGTCACAGCCCTCTACCGAGGGCAACAAAATAAGACTCTGTCTCAAAAAAAAAGAGATTTTAAAGTAATTCAATGAGGAAAAGATAGCTTTTAAACAAAAAGTGCTGGAACATGGCTTGGCACCTGTAGCTCAGTGGCTAGGGTGCCAGCCACATACACTGGAGGTGGTGGGTTCGAACCCAGCCTGGGCCTTTTAGACAATGACAAATGCAACCAAAAAACAGCTGGACATTGTGGCGGGCACCTGTAGTCCCAGCTACTTGGGAGGCTGAGGCAAGAGAATCACTTAAGCCCAAGAGCTGGAGGTTGCTGTGAGTTGTGACACCACAGCATCTACTGAGGGTGACATAGTGAGACTCTGTCTTAAAAAAAAAAAAAAAAATAGGGCAGTACCTGTAGTACGGTGGGTAGGACGCCAGCCACATACACTGGGGCTGGTGGGTTCAAACCCAGCCTGAGCCTGACAAACAACAATGACAATTACAACAAGAAAATAGCTGGGTGTTGTGGTGGGCGCCTGTAGTCCCAGCTACTTAGGAGGCTGAGGCAAGAGAATCGCTTAAGCCCAAGAGCTGGAGGTTGCTGTGAACTGGGATGCCACAGCACTCTACCGAGGGTGACATAATGAGACTCTGTCTCAAAAAAAAAAAAAGAAAAAGAAAAAAGGAAAGAAAGAAAGAAAGAAAATTGTCCCACATACTCATGACTCCATCCACATATTTCTCACACCTTCCTCCCCTGTTATTAGTTTCTTGGTTATTCTTCCAGAAACTCTTTATTTTTATTTATTTATTTTTTTTTTTTTGTTAAACACATATATAAGAAAATCCAAATATATACCCTCTGGGTTTTTATTGTTGTTATACAAATGGCATAGTGCTGTTTTGTTCACTTAACATTACCCCCTTGAAGATCTTTCCATGTTAACACAGGCAGACTTTATTATTTTTTGCAGTTACAAAAGGTTCCGTTCTGTGGATATTTCATAGTTTATTTAACCTGTTCTGTATTGATGGACATTTAGATTATTTCTTGGTTCTGCTGCTTGAAACACTGTTGCAGTGAATAATCCTTAAAATGTGCTATTTCACTTGTGGTTGGATTTATCTGTAAGATAAAATTCTAGAAGTGGAATTGCTGGGCCAAAGCATTTGTAATTTAACAAATATTGCCATAAGGATTTCTGTAACTTTTCTTCTTCAAAAATAATTTTGTGGGTTTTTTTCTTGTTCTTACAATTTATGCAGTTTCAAAACTTAACACATTCGTTGGGGTTTTGTTTGAAATTGTATTAAATCTGGGAAGATTTTATAGCTTTATTCACAAACACACACACATATTTGTCTTATAATATTCTAGACACAGGTCTTTCAGCACTTTGTAACTTGTCTTTCTAGCTTCTTAGTGCTCCAACTTGAACAGCAAAAGTTTTAATTTTTTTTTTTTTGAGACCCAGTTTCACTGTGTCACCCTGGGTAGAGTGCCATGGTGTCATAGCTCACAGCAATCGCAAACTCAAGCCAGCCTCTTGCCTCAGCCTCCCAAGTACCTGGGACTATAAGCACCCCTCCATCCACACACAATGCTGGGCTAGTTTTAGAGACGGGGTCTCCCTCTTGCTCAGGGTGGTCTCAAATTCCTGAACTCAGGTGATCCACCCGTCTTGGCCTCTCAGAGTGAGAACTTTTAAATTTTGATGAAGTCTCATTTATAACTTTTTAATGGTCTGAAGTTTGGTCTGGTCTAGGGAATCTTTGCTTATTCCAGTGTCTTGAAGATTTTCTTCTAAAAGTTTATAGATTCAGCTTTTACTTTTATGTCTGTGATCCATTTTTGAATTAATTTTTGTGTATGGTGTGAGTTAAATGTTGAGATTCAAGTTTCTTCCCATATTTATATCCAACTGTTCCAGCACTTTTTTTTTTTGAGACAGAGTGTCACTATGTCACTCTTGGCAGAGTGCCATGGCGTCACAGCTCACAGCAACCTCAAACTCTTGGGCTTAAGTGATTTTCTTGCCTCAGCCTCCCGACTACCTGGGACTACAGACACCACCCACAACGCCTGGCTATTTTTTTTTTTTCCAGTTTTTGGCCAGGGCTAGGTTTGAACCGGCCACCTTCAGCATATGGGGCCAGCACCCTACTCCTTTGAGCCACAGGTGCAGCCCAACATCTGGCTGTTTTTTGTTGCATTTGTCCTTGTTGTTTAGCTGGCCCGGGCCAGGTTCAAATTTGCCAGCCTCGGTGTATGTGGCTGGCGCCGTAACCACTGTGCTACGGGCGCCCAGCCTGTGGGACCATTTTCATTGTGTGTCTTTTTAATCTTTTTAAATTTTTCAGTATGAATACATTAGTCAATCAAAATTTAAATAGTTGGCTCAGCGCCTGTGGCTCAAGCAGCTAAGGCGCCAGCCACATACGCCTGAGCTGGCAAGCTCGAATCCAGCCTGGGCCCACCAAAACAACAATGACAACTATAACCAAAAAATAGCCAGGCGTCGTGGCAGGCATCTGTAGTCCCAGCTCCTTGGGAGGCTGAGGCAAGAGAATCACTTAAGTCCAGGAGTTGGAGGTTGCTGGGAACTGTGATGCCACGGCACTCTACCCAGGGTGACAGCTTGAGGCTCTGTCTCAAAAAAAAAAAAAAAAAAAAATTTAAATAGTTTATTTAGGCCCATCCATGGTGGCTCACACCTATAATCCTAGCACTCTGGGAGGCCAAGTTAGGAAGATCACTTGAGCTTAGGAATCGGAGACCCTGTCTTCACTAAAAACTAGAAAAATTAGCTGAGTGCAGTGGCAGGCTCCTGTAGTCCCAGCTGCTGGAGAGGCTGAGGCAGGAGGATTGCTTGAACCCAGGAGTTTGAGGATACTGTGAGCCAGGCTGACACCACTACACTCTATCCAGGGCGAAAGAGTGAGACTCTTATCTCAAAATATTTTTTTAAAAAATAGCTATTCAAAAACAACATCAGGAAGCTGAGCAAGAGAATCACTTGAGCCCAAGGGTCACAGTGCTGCTGTGAGGGCAATAAAGTGAGACTGTCTCAAAAAAAAAAAAAAAAGAAATCAAAATAACACATTGTACATTAATATATCAACTAGCATAATTTAATTATTGTCATTATTCATTAGGTTATCAAGGAAAAAAATAAGATACAGGCATGTCTAGTGCAGTGTAGGGACATATTTGGCAAACAACAGTGATTATTATTTCGGTCCCTTAAACACATCTCCTCACCTCCTCACAGTAGGTTCTAGTTCCCCGAAGCAGAGTTCTCCCATTGCCTCGTTCAACAGTGCTCTGGAGGGACTTCCCTCCAACAAATGTCCTTCCACATCTCTTCCCATCTCCTATGTAACTGTAACTGCAGCTTCGAAGTTGGGGGCCTCATCCCCCTCCTCCCTCCCCATAGCTACCCCTTCAGGGTCTTCAATCCTCCGTCTCTGTCCCCCCTCCTCTGTGGTCTGCAAGCTCTGCTCAGTTTCTGTAGCCCAGGAGCCACTAACCCAGGCTCCCATTCCTGGAGTGCTGGCCAAGGAATGAACTTCCTCCTTGGGGTGTGGGGTGAACATCCAGCAGCAGGCCTTGCCCTCCACCCACACAAACGTCAAGAAAAGTTCAGTTTCCTCTAAATGTTAGGTTGACTTCCTGCACCCACAAAGAAAATCTGAAGACTTTCAATTCCCCCTGTTTCCATCTCATTTCCCTGCGGCCTTGCTCCACCCTAGGGGCAGCTGCCCCGGAGGGAATCCTCACTGAAGCTGGGATTTCCCAGACCAGCAGGGTAGGCAGCAGGTATGCGAGACAGTAACACTGGCGGTGGGAACGCGGGCAAAGACAGCTGCAAAGTGTAAGGGAGCCCAAGCGAGAACACAAGGGACCAAACCGCACTGGGCCTCTGCAGGTGGCTGCAGTGTGGCCGCTGAGGGATGGAGGGCTTTTGAACAGACAGCCACAGTTGCAAAGCCCTGGGAGAGCCCAGGAGAGGTCCCCCAAGTGAGGGGAGGGGCAGCAGCAGGTGCAGGAGGCTGGGACACTTGGTAGAGGCGCTAGAAACCTGGACCCCAGTGATCGTGTTCATGACGGTGGAGTCAGCACTGGGCTTTAGGTGATGTGGACCATCTACAACGGAAAGACCAGGAAGGAAGGACAGGACAGGTGTGTGGCAGGGCAGGGACAGAGGGGCATGCTGAACTGATCCTGGGGCCCAGGAAGGGGTGGAAGGAGAAACAGGGCAGTGCTAGAGGATAAACCAAGGGCTATTCTTAAAAGGGGAGGCTCTGTTTTTGTGGTCTTACACAAGTCTTTTTCTCACAAGTCTTTCCAGGAAGTAATCTTTCTTTCTTAGGACTAGACAAGTCACAACCCCCTTCTCTGGGGCAGGAGCACTAGAAATGAAAGCAGGGCTGGCATGGGGCCAGGTCTCAACGACTGTTTTCCTCCCTTAAGCCAACGGACAGTGACCCAGGCTGTGTGTGTGGGGAAGCTGATAGTGGCCCCAACTCCTCTCTCAAATGGGTTACAAGCACCCCCTAGCCCACTGCCACTCCCACCGTGTGGGTGCTTGTGCACTGCTGTCCTGGCAAGTCCGTGCCTGACTGTAAAGAGAAACAGAGAGCTCCCCACCCTGCCGCAGCTCTGCTCCCAGGGGCTTTGAGACGCTGTGTGCAGCCTCCAGGGCCTTGGTCCCTGCTTGTACCAGCAGTAGGGGAATTACCTCATGGGCCCCCAGCCCACCCCATACCACACGGACTCCTGCTCACTTCTTTTCTCCTGTACATTGTAAATACCACATTTATTTGTCTGATGTTTGCAAACCTCTGGTAAAAAGCATAGAAACTCAGGGCTTTCCTTCATGCTGCCCTGGGCCCCAGCTTGTCAGGCATGCAGGAAGGAGTGTAGATTTTTTTCTCACAAGTCTTTCCCGGCATCTTTGGGAGCAGCGCCAGGGAAGCAGCAGGCCCTGCTCTTTCCCCTACTAGCTGTGAGCCTGGACTGCAACCAGGAAGGCAAGACCAGCCCAATCCCTAGATGCCTTGGTTGCAGTGACCTCTTTGTGGAGGCTGCCTTCCCTCCCCCTCCCTATTCCCACTAGGCCCCCTTTGGTGCTTTTAAGAGCCTGAGCCTTGTGTTTTGCTCCCTCACATGGGGACTGAGTCAGCTGCCAGCAGGCTGTTTCTGTGAGTCCTGCCTCTTCAGTCAGGAAGCCCCAGCAGGGCAGGGCAGGCCTGGCTCTCCTGTCATCACTCCAGTACCCAGCTCGGGGAGGGGCACACAGCAAAGGCTTGTTCAGAGAACCCTTGGAGGACAGAGTACAGGGTAGCCTGACTCAGCCTCTCCCAGCCTCCATCTGTGGGCTGCTGGCTGGGATTGATGCTTCTTAGGGCCTTAACTCCCCATGGTGCAGACCAGAGCCTCCTCCAAGAGCTCCGCTCACCCCACCCCCTGGCTGGGCGCCAGGCTTGGGGCTGGGCTAAAGATGGTCACCCAAGGCCTCTACTTCAGGGCCCTGAGAACAGCCTCCAGTTTCATGGCCACAGCCAGGTCGCCCTTCACCTTCAGCCGCCCATTCATGTAGGCCCCCAGGGGCCGTAGCTCTCTGCACAATAGCGCCTGCAGGTCTGCCTCAGCCATCTCCACCACCACATCAGGGATGCCCTCAGGCACCCCATGTCCCACCTTTCCTCTCCCTGTGGGAGAAAAGAAAACAGTATTAGTAGAGAGACAACTAAGGGGGGAGGTAGGAGTTACGTTCCAATGAGAGGAGCACAGATACAGGGTAAGAAGTCAGGGTCTATTAATAATACCCTGGGAGCGGCACCTGTGGCTCAGTGAAGAAGGCGCCAGTCCCATATACTGAGGGTGGCGAGTTCAAACCCGACCCTGGCCAAACTGCAACAAAAAAATAGCTAGGCATTGTGGCGGGTGCCTGTAGTCCCAGGTACTCAGGAAGCTGAGGCAAGAGAATCGCCTAAGCCCAGGAGTTGGAGGTTTCTGTGAGCACTCTGTGGAAGGCAATAAAGTGAGACTCTGTCTCTAAAAAAAAAAAAAAAAAGGACCCTGGGTATGAATTCTATTGCTGTCTGACTACTTGGAGCCTCAGTTTCCAAATCTGTGAAATAGGGATTATGATTCCCTAAATCACAGATGAGAAGTAGCAAGATAATACACAGAGTGCTCAAGAGAGCCCTTCTCCAGGGCCCCGGCACTAGAAGCTCCACTGAGTTGTCCTGCTGACAGTAGGGTGACAAGGCCTGGACAATCACTGTCTGGAAACAGTGTCTGAACCTGACTGCTGTGGGTTCAACTCAAACTGTTGGCAGGGGTAATCTAAAATAGTGCCATGGGGAAGAGAACAAGTGACCTGGGTGGCAGGGAGCAGGCAGGGAAGGCAGCTGCACCTGTAGTGAGGTCCAGGAAGTAGATGCTCTGGGTACCACTAGGCAGGACGACATTGAACTGGTAGCAGGCCCCAACTTGGCTGACCAGGGCCTCGGACAGGAAGGGCTGTAGAGCTGTCAGCAGCCCCTCGACCACAGGCTGCTTCGGGCTGGACCCAGCCGCAGGGACAGGTGGTTCAACTTCACTCACCATCTCCACGGTGTCCACTGTGGGTGGCCAACAGGGTTGGGAAGGGAGGCAGAGAGGAAGAGGCCAATATGTTGACAAGGTCAAGTTCACTCACTGTGACTAAATTTTCTGGCAGGTTCCTCTTACATCCCTTTCAGGGCTCTCTTCAACCTCCTCCTCTGCTAAAATGCTGCCCCTGAATTTTCAGCCTAAACTCCCAGCCCTGTTTAACTCTTTTATTTCCAGTGGTTTTGGTGAATAACCACCATTTTGTTGTTGTTGTTGTTGCAGTTATCATTGTTGTTTTAGCTGACCCAGGCTGGGTTCGAACCCACCAGCCTCAGTGCACCAGCCTCAGGTGGGCACCCTACCCACTGAGCTATGGGCACCACCTGAATAGCTACCATTTTGAAGTTGATTTCTAGCCTCCCAGTGGTTTCTCAGCATAACCAACTGTTCCACTGTCAGCTGCTAACTTATAGTGGTGGTCTGTTGTACTTTCACTAAAACACGCTGTAAACATATTCCTTAAACTATAAATTTATGATTAAAATAAAAAATATAAAAAATACAGTGTATATAATGCTTTTACTTTTTTGTAATCAAAGGGTTAAGCTACTCCAAGCTTCAGATGTAAAACTCTCTTTCAAGCAACCCTTCTGGAACTGTCTGTCACCTCCTCCCAAGGGGGCTGCCAAAGGTCTCTACATACTCAAAGACACCTGTACTCTTCTTATTGTCTTAGCTCTGGTCAGCTCTAGAATCAGAATGGGTGAACAGCTGGCTGGGGTGTGCACTGAACATGGGTGCTTGGTTAAGGGAGGGAGTCGCGCAGTCTGTGCTGGACATCAAGCTGGTGAGCACCTCCACCCTCCTGCCTGAGTCTCCTCACCTGGCCCTGAGAGTGGGACACCTCCAGCCACTGAGTTCATGCCTCCTCCCAGGAAGTGGAGAGCCAGCTGCTGGAGAGTGTTGTCCATACTGGGCTCAACTGGGCTGTCCTGGGGTGGCTGGAGCACGGCCTCCACTGCCAGCTCTACACGGTCCACCTCTAGCCCCCAGGCCCTGGTCACGTCATTGATCTCCAGCTGGAGGACAATGTAGGGAGAAATGGAGTCCATTCAACAAGCTTTCCTGAGTACCTTTTTGAGCCGGCCCGTATAGGCTGGCATGGCCATGGAGACACCACCCTTGCTCTTGAGAAGCTCCAGCCTGGGAGCACAGGCAGAGGGCAATAATCACTCAACTGTTATAAGTGCCAAGGCAGGAGGGAGGGTGGTAGTGAGCCCAGCAGAGGGGGGTGGTGCCAGTAGGAGGAGAGATTCTCCAGGTGGAAGAGGACCCTTCCAGGTAATCTGACCAGCATGTGCGAAAGCCTAGACAGGAGAGCCTGGAATATTCAGGGAGCTGGCAGTAATCAGAGTTCTACTTAGCTGGACTCTTAGATGTTGGGTTGGGACTGGAGAGAGGTTAGAGGTGGGTTGTTCCTGTTCAATTGGATTTATTCCAAGCAAGAAGGAGCTCTAGTGATGAGTTTAAGCAGGAAGGTGACAGCAGACCTGCTTTCTGGAAAGAAATTCCTGGCTGCTCTGTAGGTACTAAATTGGAGATGGCTGAGGGTGGACGCATGGAGACCATGGGAGACATTGCTTTAAACTGCAGCCAAGAAATGATGCTGATCTGGTATAGGATAGAGGGTGGGCTGTGAAGCACAGATGCACTGAGGGAGACACACTCTGCAAACTATACCCAGCTCTGGCAAGATGCTAGAGAAGCTTAACCACTGGGCTCAGCAATGTCTGGATGAACCGGGATGTGGGAGGGCGGTGGGAGGAGGTGAGGAGCCAGGTTTCTGGTATGGGTTTCTGAGTATGGCATTCACCTAGAGAGGACACGCACGATGTCCTTGAGTCCTTTCTCTGGTGGGGCAGGAGGCAAGGCTTGTTACAGAGAGGATGGAATGGGGGCTGGAGAAGGGCAGTGAAGGGATATGAAGTGGGTGGCAGTTAAAGAGGGTCCAGCAGGTGGGAGGTGGCCAGTCTGGTCCCTCCAGATTTGATCTTTGACAAGCCAATTAAAAACACTCAGTGGGAACTATTGTATATTCTTATTTTTCCACCTTCCTAAACACCAAGATGACCTCCCTACTTGAAAGAGAAAGGTGATTAGTCAGTGATAAATTTCCCTTTTCAAAAGAAACTTCCCGGTATCTCATGTTTGTCCCTAAAATGGATGGCAGGTGACTGTTACTTCAGCCTTCCACTCTGTAGCAATTTTCTTGAGTACATTAAATTTTGATATTTGCGCCAGAAGGCAGCTGATATTGAATATGCTAATAGAATCAAACGTCCATGTCTTATTGGAGTGGGATGCAGTCACACATGAATGTGAAAATAGGATGTACAGGTCTGTGGGACACTACAGTCATGGGTGCGGCATTCTGGAAAGTGCGAGTGTTGAGTGTGCACATGTATGTTAGAAGCGCACATGAACCCACATGGTGCAGGGGCAGCAACAGGGCAATTCCAAATTGCAATGACATATTCACTAGTCGTACTAAAACACAGTGCATATCATGAACTATTTAAATAGAGGTATTTAGTCTTTCATACCCTCGCTGCATCACTGTACAAATAAAGAAACCAAACTTAGAGAACTAAGTGATTTACCCAAGGTCACTTTGCTGACAAAGGTAAAAACTGGAGTTTGAGCCCAAAGATGTCCAAGTCCTGAGCCTGTGCTATTAACAGCCATCGTATACACTTATCCTGGAGACCACACAAACGCCGAGTTAGACACACGATAGGCAGTGACTGGATCACATGAAAGCTGTACCAATATATTTACAAGTTCTCATTCCCTTTCAGTTATCTTGACCATAGTTAGAAGTAGTCAGGAAAAACAGAGATTATTACTGGGGTCACCCTTGGATATAAGAGGGGTAGATGATTATTTGTAGTCTTAGGATCTGAGATACTACTTAACATAAGTTAATGTGCCACTTCTTTTGAAATAAAAGTATCTATGAGGCTCCCAATTTCTTTTAAGTATCTCTTTGTCCAGAGCAAATATAGGTTCTCTGTAAATATTTGAATAAATATTTAGTGATTTAATAAACAAAATATTTAATTTAATTGTATTGCTCTTTATTACTTCCGGGGGAATGATGCCACTTAGGAGAGTGGAGTTCCTCTTGGATTTTTCATGGAGGAGCAGGGAAAGCAGCAGATGCAAAGAACCTGGGGAAAAGCAGCTCCAGTGGAGGGGAGTGCCAGAGTAAGCCACCCAGGACGGCTGGAAGGAACGCAGGAGCATGCTGTGAGGGAGGATGGAGACTGCAGCTTAAAAGAGAGCAGGGAAGTGCCTGTGAAATGTCTTTACCCTTCCTTTCCCCTCCCGCTATTCTTTCCTCTCTCCTCCCCTTCCTTTCTTCTTCCTCCCTCCCTCCCTCCCTTCCCTCCTTCCTTCTTTCTTTTCTTCCTTCCTCCCTTCTTCCGCTTCTCTCCCTCCTCCTTTTCTCTCTCTCTCTCCCTCTCCCTCTCCCTCTCCCTCTCTCTCTCTCTCTCTCCCTCTCTCCCTCTCCAGTTTTGCAATTTTGCTAAGGTTTTCTTGCCCTGATTGAGACTCTGGCAATCTTACTACAGAGTCCAGGAAGAACATTAACTTCTGACTAGCATAACTGGCAGTGGACTTGTCTAACACAGCTATCAACAAAGAGCACAGGCTGTTGAACGGGCTAGACTCTACTTGTCCGTCCTCATTGTCATCCCTTCTTGATTAAGTCAGGAAATATTCTGCCCTTCGTCTCAAGGCTTTTCATACAATTTCCAGTTTTAGTGTATTTTCCCCATAGTGTTTCACCCATATGCACAATGTGAGAAGATACAATAATATCTACATTCCCCACAACAGCATATGTTGTTTGCTCATTCTGTGCCAGGCACTCTGCTAAATACTTCATATTTTACCTTCCAAGAAACCTAGAAGAGATTTTATTATTATCTGCACCTCACAAATAAAAAAGCTGAGGTTGAACTATAATTAGCCCACAGTCAAATATCTAGAGCGCAGTACAACCAGAATTTAAATCCAAGTCGTGTGACTCCAGAACGACACTCAGGACCGGCCACAAGGCCGGACTATCTCCCCATATGTTCACTCGTAGATTAAGTAATTGACTCATCAAAGTCATTAAACACTTAGTGTATTCTCAGAAGTATGTTAAACCATGGAGAATATTAAAAAGAATGGGCAATCGCTTTATTGCTTCAATTGTTTTCAAAGAGAAAAACACCTGTTTTTACTTCTGCTAGCTGGGGCACCTTTGTGGAGAAGGTACTTACATGAATCTTGAAGAATGAGCAAGAGATAGAACAGTGAACAAAATGTGGGGCTGGGCACAAATCTGGGCAGGCAAAACACTGCACAAAAGAATCAGCAGAGCACCCCCTCCAGCTCCAACCTGTCCTCCTGCAGGTGGGCCCTCTCCTCTGGTTGAAACTGCTCATCTTTGACCATGCATTTAAGCTTCTCCCACTTCTCTGAAGAGGTCTTCAAGAGTCTTACTGCTGAGAATTCTCACCCTCTTAGAACCCTCTCTGGCCCTCACCATAGCCCAGCTGGTCCAGCTGGCAGTAGGATTACTTCTGGGTCTGTTTCAGTCCCTGCCTCAAGCAGACTGAAGCATCAGACAAGCAAGCTTCTTTCTCACAGCCCTTCCTCCCAGTACAGGTCACAGCCTGATCCACTTCTTTCCCAACCTCAAAGTGGTTTGTTTGTTTGTTTCCCTCCAGTTCTTTTTTTAGAAATCACTTCCTTTGGTAATCCTTCTCTAACTGCCCCAAGAATCTGCAAGATAACTCTCCTGTGCACTCCTGTAGTACCCATTTCAACCCCATGCCTCCTGGGTAACATGTGTACCATAATGACCTGTTAACTCTTCTATATCCCCAACCAGGCTGGCTGCTCAGACCTCAGGGCAAAAACAGTGTCAGTCGCCCTCACACAAATGGTTGCAATACTCTGGTTCCCATCCCCTGAGCCACAGACTGGTACTGCTCCGTAGCCTGTTTGGACTGGGGCTGCACAGCGGGACGTGAGGGGCAGTGAGCAAGTTAAGTTTCATTACAGCCACTCCTCATCCCTCACGTCACTGTCTGAGCTCTGTGCCCATCAGAAGGTGGCGGCACTAGATTCTTATGGGAGCGTGAACCCCACTGTAAGCTGTGCATGAGAGGGATCTCATTTGGTCACTTCTTATAAAATCTAACATTTGATGATCTGAGGTGGAGCTGAGGTGTTGTGTGTATTTACACAACTGCAAATACAGATCATCATTAGCAGAGAGGTTTGACTGCCCAGAGACCATGATGTGGTCAATCAATTGTTTGCAGACTCAAATCAAAACCATCCCCTGACCCACATCTTTGTCCATAGAAAAACTGTTTTCCAACAAACCGGTCCCTGCTACCAAAAATGGTGCGGACCTCTGGTGTAATAGACATTGTTTGAATGAACAAGTGGTCTGCTGAATCTTCTGAAGCTGACTGCTCTCTTTTCCAAGTGGGGAGGCCCAGACTGAAGTGTCTGAGTGATAAGCTTATGAGGGACAGAAGGTGGAGATGAGGAGCTATCGGATAAAATATACTATCAGTATAAAGAATTCTACTACATTGATATTGTGTGTATATCCTCCATTTGTGACTATTTTAAGTAACCCTGATATTTAAGAAGGCCAGCCAGAGGCCAGTTGTGGTAGTTCATACCTATAATTCTGACACTCCGGGAGGCCGAGGTGGGTGCATTGCTTGAGCTTGGGAGTTTGAGATGAGCCTGAGCAAGAATGAGTCCCCATCTCTACAAAAAATAGAAAAACTAACGGGGTATCGTGGTAGCGCATACCTGTAGTCCCAGCTACTCTGGAGGCTGAGGCAAGAGGATTGCTTGAGCAGCAGAATTCGAGGCTACTGTGAGTCATGATGACACTGTGGCACTCTAGCCTGGGCCACAGAGTTAGACTCTTTCAGAAAAAAAAAAAAATCCAAGGCCAGCCAAGACCCTGACTCATGGTATTTCTGGTATCTTTTAGTACCTGTCAGCAACTACAGACTGAATTCCCTATTCTCAGGTCTTAGTTCTGTCCCCTTCTTTTGCTAGGGAAGTGCCTACCTGACACCCTCCCATTACCGGAGGCAGAGTCACCCTGGCTTAGTGCTCAAGTGATTAGTCTCAGTTCTCCCTGGTTTGAGGATTCCACAGAGCAAGCCAATGTCTTCAAACCTCAAAGCTTGTAAACCAATTGCTATCTTGGTTTTACTATCTCCGTAAGACTGGAGACATCTACCATTTTTGTCTATCCAACTTCTTGTATCATCCCCTTGGGAAACTATTCACACCTTGGTTAAAGTCAGGGAGAAGACCTGAATTAGGTCCCCTGATCTAAATCTTGAGGAAAGTGTCAATTAAAATAAGAACTTTTTGGAAGTCAGAGGAGCACAGAAGATAGCAGTGAGACTTTGGGTGAGGGTTAACTCAGTGCCTCAATCTCTTCATGGTAATAATAATAATAATACCTACCTTATTCCACTGTGGTGCAGATTAAGGACAGAACAGGGCTGGGCACATAGGAAATGCTAAATATGGGTTACCAAAAAATAATTGTTGGAGTTTTGAAGCTGATCTATTCCTGTCCGTTATGAGGCCTAGCTGTACAATTTTCCATCAGATTTCTTGGTTACTCCAATTTCCTTCCAAAGAAATTTTTTTTTAAGTTTAAATTGGCCAGAGTTTGTCTGTGTTGCTTGCTGCCAGAAAACCCTAATGGTTGTTTCTCTCACACACCGTAGGCCTTTTTTCCCCAAAGTGTTTATTAGACCCTGGAGAGCAATAAGCATGTGTTATTAATGTGCACACCAGCTAGAACCCCAAGAGTGGTGCATTGTATGTAGAAATATTCATTACAGTGACTGGAAGACCAAAAACATGAACAATACCACTGACCTCTTTTTTTAGAGCTTTACCACCATTTTCTTAGCAGTAAAAATCAGAACTGAAAGTGTCACGATCTCCTTTGAAGGCAGAGCAGCAGCCATCACCAGATATTTCCCTTCTCAGGGAGGCAGGCCAACAGGGGGGCTCACTCTTTTCCTGGTACAAAGGAAAGAAAGCCCTGGAGTCCTAGCAGCCTGAGCTCCAACCCTTACCCCATCACTTACCACGTGGGTGAGCTCAGGTGGATAGCAACCCCTCTGAGCCTCAGTTTCTTCATCTGTAAAATGGGATAATCAAATGCATCCACAGGGGCTTAGAAACCAAGGAACAGGTTACATAGCCCATGCAGATTGCTCTATTCAGTGACTAGTCTTATGGGAAGTGCTCTTTAAGAGTTCTAGCTTATCCTCAGGAAGATAATGGAAATTAAACTTCTAATATGAGTATGCTACATGACCAACAAGTGAAATTTAAACATCAGCTGCTAGTTAAAGAAAGAACAGTAAGTAAAGAGAACAGGAAAAGTCTAAGTTCTTTGGTTTGGGACTTTCAAATGGTGACATTTTATAATCAAGCCAGAACGAACTGCACATTGGTTTTTTATCGTTATTAGTGATTCAGTACCTAAGAAATTTCTTCGTAATGTATATTTTGTACCGTACTAATAAGCAACTCGTCTAAAGTTTACTAAAGGATGAATATTATTCGTTGAGAATCTAATTCTTGTCTGGTAAGTTTTATGAATACCTTTTGATAACAGGGACTTTTTTTAAAGCTACCTTTTCCTGTTTTATGTTTGTTTGTTTACTTGTTTAATGCTTTTGAATTGTTTATTTTATTTCTAAGAGATAAAAATACTAGAACCACATGAAAAACAATATGAAAAATTTACAATATAAACAATGAACAATTTCACTGTTCTGATTTGTTTCCTCTCAGAGACTTTTTATTTTCTCGTTTTATTTAGTAAAGTCATATTCTGTCCTATTTTTTCGATGTAGTGCGTGGCAAGCATTATCTAAGTCTCTGTGTTTTTCTAACAGTCATTTTCCTAACCGTGGACCTTAATGTTAAATAGATATTTGGGTTATATTTAGTTTTTTAAAAAATCAGTTTGTTTTGTTTTCATTATTCTTATAAGTACATTTGCATTTTGATTTCAATGTAAGTCTTATTTTGAAAATTTAACAATATTTTAAAACTGACAAAAATATTATGTCAAATACGTCAGCAGATACTCTTATGTAAACCCAGAAGCAGTTTATAAAAAAAATTGTACATTGTGTGTGATGGAAAATCTTGGGAAGGAGAATAATAAGTGCCTCTTTAAAGGCCATGACCACAGCCAACTTTAAGACTCTAATAATTGCAGTATGTTGATTTTCTATTTTCCTGAGTGTTTCTCCTAGTTTCTATTTCTCTCCTGGTGAAGATGGAGCTGGAGGAGGTAGTCTGGGGAAGGATATGCTGTAGAGATGCCGTCTTAAAGTTATGTAATATCTAGGATCTAGCTTTTATTTAAAAATGCCATTGAGCATGATTTGGAGGAAGGAGTGAATAGAGATTTTGTTGTTCTAAAGCAATTCCCTAGGAGCCTTCTGTGCTACCCATGGTTACATACACATACAGAATAGGAATCCATACATCAAAGGTGTGGAAGAAGGGAGAGACTCTTCAACAGAGATTTAAATTAGGTAGAAATCAGGAGGGGACAGGAGAATGGAAGTGGAGAGATGGGAATGTTCCAGAAAACGGAAACAGCAGGTGCAAAGGCCTAGAGGTAGAAGACAGCAGGGGCCTTTGAGAACTTCAAGTACCACCTGGGCCCCTTCTAAGCCTGCAAGACCTACAAGTGAGGAGAGGACAGGGATGACAAGACAAGGGAGGCAAATTGAGGACAGACCTGAAGACTTCATGCTTTTTTAATAGTCAGTTTTCAGGATGGCTCTGTGCTGGGTGCATAGTATGTTTACTCTAATTTATTTATTCAGAAAATATTATTGACTAACCATATGCCAGGCCCACAAAAATAAACACAAGTTTTGTTCTTATAGAAATTGTAACTTGGTAAAGAAGATAGACATTAGAAATATCTAATCAAACAACTACACACATGCAGTACTCTAAAGAGGGTGTGAAAGAGGACGTGACTATTCTGAGCGCTCAGGAAGGGTTTCTGATAAAAGGATTAGTAAGAATTGACTAACACATGAGAATAAGAAGAGCATTGCAAAAGGAGGAAACTACTTATGCAAAGGGCCTGAGGTGAGCACAATGAGTGAAGGGGAAAAAAAGAGCCATGGAGCCCAGACAGCAGAGAGGGCAACGGGGCAGAAGCCTGAGATGGAACTATAGTAAGAAATGTGTCAGCATTCTAAAGCAATCGGACGTTGGTGCGTGCCAAACTCAGAGGTAATGTGACCAGACCTGTGTTTTCTAAGGTCACTCTGCCCACATTATGGAAAATAGACTTAGGTGGAAGAATGAAAAGTTGTTTAGCATATTGAATTTGGGAGGGGGAGATGGCTGTTAAGAAATTTGGATTTATGGAGATATTTAGAAGATAAAATCTGCATGGATTACATATGGAGATTCTGGAGAAGTTGTTAATTGGCTTCTTTATTATTTAATTCATTTGGTTATTTTATTATAAGACTTTTTTATTATAGGACTTTATATATGTATATGTGTGTGTTTGTCTGTGTGTGTGTGTGTGTGTGTGTGTATATACACAAATCAAAAACATTAACACAACATGACCAAATTAGCTAATTCAAAAATAGGAGAAACAGGCAGGGGTAGTGGCTCATGCCTGTAAACCTAGTGTTCTAGGAGGCTGAGGCAGGAGGATCCCCTTGAGCTCAGTAGTTGGATACCAGACTGAACAAGAGCGAGACACCCCCTAAAAATAGAAAAAATTGCCTAGGTATCATGGCAGACATCTGTAGTCTTAGCTACTTGGGAGGCTGAAGTAGGAGGATCACTTGAACCCAAGAGTTTGAAGTTGAGATAAGGTAAACTGACACCGTGGCGCTCTAGCCTGGGCAACAGAGAGAGACTGCTTAAAAAAAAAAAAAAAAAGAAAGAAATATTTACTTTACTGTAAGAATTAAATAACCATGTTATAATGATTCTATGTGTGAAACAAACTTTTTATTGTTACGCTTTTTCTTACTTGGAAATATGACTGCCATATTTGTTTTCATTTATTTTTCTTAACCTTCCAATTAAAATTATATTTACAGTATGGTAGTGGATAGCTACCTCAATTTCCCTGTAATTGAACAGAGCGTCATAAATCCATAAACCATTGTGAAAAAGAACGTGATATCTTTTGTGTCAAAGGAAGGTGCTTCAAACCCTGCAGATCTCAATTGAACTAATTTACGTAAATAAATTAGAACAGCGGTTCTCGACGTGTGGGTCGTGACCCCTTCAGACTGTATTAAAGGTTCGCGACATTAGGAAGGTTGAGAACCACTGAATTAGAATCATTTAAAAAATAATAATGGCAAATATAGAATAATATTCCAACTCCACATTTATCATTTTTTAAGGAAGGAAATCTTGCCAGTTTGGTTGAAATTTGGGTAAAACAGAATCTCTCTAAATAAATTGAATTGGCAAATTGAACATGTAACTAGTTGGAGACAAAGTACCAGATTCTTATTTTTATTTTAGTTACAAATATTTTATGACTTTCAAAATAGAATTCTATAAACTTATGCTTTACTTTCCACTGGAATATAATAATTTATGTTGTATCTTAAATAATCCTATTTTAAGAAACTCAATATTAACATTGAATTTCTCAATTGGAAAATATTAAATATTTAAAATACTTAATATTTAAGTTTTGATTGTTTATGTGTTTATCAAAAAGACTACAAAAAACAGTTGCAAAAACAAAAAGCAGTGATCATTTCTACTATGCTATTAATTCATGCATATTTCTAATGCAACCATGGCATTGATTAAACTATTGATTAAAATAGAATTTGAATAAAAGAACAATGAAATAGCTGAAAATATTTAAAATTTAAAAACAATTGACATATTGTTAGACAAAACAAGTGATTTCTCTTTTCCTTTCTTTGGTTAGTTGTTCTGTAACAGTGCTTTGCAGAAATGACAACAATATAACATATATGGAATACACAATATTATTTATAATTTATTTTCAAAATTAATTCACTGTTTCTATATAGTAACTGGTAAATAAAATAGATATTTCTAAACAATTAAATAAAAATACAATTAAACAGAACACAGAAGGAAGATAATATTTTATAAGAAGGTAATATTTTTATAAATAAGCATGTGGAGAGTTATAAACTGTTGGGCTTCATTCCTGTTGTTCACTTATACACGTGGAAAATAAATGTGAGAAACAATAAAAATATCAAATTAAATTACATTAAAATAATTATGAGATTTATTTGAGTCTTAGATCTTAGTTCAATTTTTTTTATTTTTTAATTTATTTTTATTGCTAAATCATAGCTGTGTACATTAGTGCAATCAAGGGGTACAATTAGTTCAATTTTTTAACAAAAGAATATTTATATGCTAAATGGAGGCAATTTGTGGACAAACATATATTTAAGTATTGAAAATTGGACAGCCAATTTCCACTGAAAGAATAAAAGATACAAATTTTGTTTGATCAATAAATGCCAGTGATAGAGTTGGACTTTGATATCTAAGGCTAGAAAGGTTAACACTTTGCTCTGTATTAACCTGCTAATTGTTCTTAGAACTTACAGGTGACAGACCAGTGCCAAGGTACACTGTTGCACTGATGCAAATGTTCAAGCTGCATTTCTTCCTATAGAAGATAAACTTTCTCTGGGCTGCAACTGATTCAAATAAAAAAAAAACTATATATAATTTTAATATTTTACTTCTAAATTTTTTATTGGCAGACAACAAAATAAGTTGTTAATGGTGTTAGTCTTTTGAACAGGAAATGGGTTTTTCTACCATGACAAGACAGAATTCGACATATTCCTCAAATTTGACCCCACCAGTACAGACCTTCAGAGCCATGGCACCAAGCCAGATATATAATTTTTAATCTAAGTATAATAACTATGTGAATAGGCTACATATTATGACAAATGTTGCTCGTCTATGATTTTTCCTAAAGCCACAATAGAACTAGGGAAGAATAGTATAAAATGAATATGTAGACATTGTTCACAAAAACTTTATTTTTGTCATAAACTATTTTCAATTCCCAAACTAATAGATTTATGTGAAGTGTTCTGTTTTCCTGCAGATATGAACACAATTTCAGATTATTGTTTTGGATAAAGGAAACCAAAGCAGGAACTATGAATTTGTGCTTCCTTTGGCTCATTCGTTTGATCATCAGTTTGTTCATTCTTTCAATAGTGAGTGCCCAGTTCTTGCTAGGTGCTCTGGACCACATCGGTCAGTAAATAACAGATAAGGAGGAATAAATGAGATACTATCCTGCTGCTTTAAGTATAATAGAGATATAGCCCAAGATCCCATTCTGGCTGATAGTAAGCTGAGGCAAAGTAGTCATAAGGCCTTATCTTGTAACATTGATAATACAGGATTCAGTAGTCATAGAGTCATATTTCTACAAATTTTGGAAAATGTGGAGAAATTCAGTCATTGAACCATGTTACTGTAGGTTGGGTAAATATTTGCAAAATAGCACATGCAGTTATTTACCCACTGCAAGTTACCATTAACTGTCTGTCTGAGTGGTATGACTGCCTCTTTCATACAAGGAGGTTTTGGCAATCATTACTTTTCAAGCTATGCCAACACTGTCTCAAAGTAATTATTCTGCCTATATGTGGTGTCCATAAAGTTCATGGGCAATTTAAACTCGTTTACTATTTATGAGCTTTAAGGATACCCTGTATTTTAATCCATGTAAAACTGCCATTTTTGTATGTATTCACATTATCTCCTTTGTTTCTTTCTGTCTTTGATAATAGAGGTCATTTTGTTCATTTTTTTTTTTACTAAATCATTTGTACATAGATCATAAATACATTTATGCCATTATGGGATTTAATGTGTTGATTATTTGTACAAACAGGAGTGCTTACATTCTAAAACTAAACAACATAGCCTTCACCTCTTTTATCCAATTACAGCATTAAGACATTTGTGTTCTACACCTGATAAATCCAACTTGTACTTGCAATATGCTCCATAGGCTTTTGTTCAGTTTTGAACTTGCAGGACACCAGATGAGGCCATCATGGAGAATGAGCGCCACCTCCTCCATCTTGCTCTCCTTTTTTAAGATGTTATGAAGACTGCGCTTTCTAGACTACTTTCCATAAACAGTTGGTAGAAGACCGTCAATGCTGCTTTGCTCACAATCTGGAAAACCCTGTAAATTCACAAGTGCTCACAGTAGAACGATGGAAGATCTTCTCGACACATCAGGTGCTTTTAACAGTGGTGATGTACTTTCTTCCTTGGCCCACATGGGTGATGTTTAGGAAGAAACTAAATCATGGTAGAACACACTAAAATACACACAATATCAAAGCAGAATTGGTAAAACATTGAGTAAATCCCCAAAAGTAAAAATCCCAGAGATCAATTTAATTTCCATAAAAATAAGTACTGAAAACTCCACAAAGAGAAAGTATTAATATGCATCTTGGGCTAAAGCTTGCTCGCTGTGCTCATTACCTGCTCCATAAGCCTGAGGACATCCCTTCATAGGAAAGGCATAATCTGTATGCTAGGAAACTGCAAAGAAACAATAAATTATTGCTGTAATGACATGCTAATTAAAATTTTGCTTGTAACTCATGTAAGTGTTTGAAGACCAGCAAATTTCTCTTTTCATTTGTGAAGTGTGAAGGTAAATTGCCCAGTGACAGTGGGACATCGCTAACAAGTACAAATTGAATAACATGCTATCTTGCTCTATTAGCCCTGACTAGCATGTCTGAATTAGATATTCCGCGCACTCCCCATTGTAGGCCTGATTGATAAATGCTAAGGAGAATTTGTCAAAACAACAGGGGCTACACCCAGTGGGACATCAATATGCTCCATTTAGTCACCCCCACAGCACTTCCTACATGGGATTGTCACATAAAATTAAGACTAGCCGCTAACCAGCCATCAAGCTTGTAGCAGACGTCAGGCAGCCTGTGCTCTGTATGCATATTAGTCACATGCTTAACAATTTGGGCTGTCAGGACAGAAGCATGCAGTGACCTCTGGAGCAGAGGTTGAATTTTCCAGCTATACCGAAACATCATGCTCAGCTGTTCAAGATTTTAGACCATTTCCTGCCAGATCTGTGCACAGATGCAGTGCCCTAAGCTATAATCTGTGGCAGCGTCCAAATGACAAATGGCACCAGGAAGATTATTGCATTATATATTAAGTACCACAAGTCTGTAAATTATAAGTAAACTACTATTCAGACTGTCTCCTCCAGCTTTCAGGACACTTTCCCTTTCCATTCTTTTTTAAATAAACCTAATAAATATTGGGTGAACCAGAGATCAAAGCCCAGAGTTTGAATTAGCTATCTCCATTGCTAATTAGCTGCTTGAATATCAAACAGTTTTGGACCAGCTGTAATTTAATAAGCCATGATTGAGGTTGGCCTGATTTTGTTTTTCCCATTGAAAATTCTTCTCGGGTGCAAGTTGTATGATTTTAGAATTCTTGGTGATAAGTTGTGCTTGCCTTGTAAACATAATTAACCATAAACACAGAGCAACAAAAATAAAAATCACTGAAAATTAACAGAATCTTTGATTAGATCTGTTCTCTTATTTCTATCATATTATATTTAAGCTCCTTTTAGATAGGAGGCTATCTACTCTTAGAACAAAGAATTGACTAAAATATAATAAAGTTACTAGCTTGAAATAAAATATACTATACATAAAATCTCTCTATATTTTTAAGTCAATATATAATGTTGAAATGTATTGAAAATCTTGTCATTCTCTAATTTGATCCTACCACGAGGCAAAGATAACTTTTGAAAATAAATTAAGCTTCTCTTAACAATTAGTATCATAAAATAAAGCATAGTTTATGATACATTAAAGAGGATGCTGTGTATGTCAAATATTTCTTATTATAAAAATCATAAATCAGTTAGAACTCAAGGAAAATTATTCTAAACTTAAACTTTTAAACATTTAACATTGAAAATTGTTCTCCATATATTTTGGGATTTTTACTTTTATTCCAAGAACCAAAGCAGACTTATCCAAAGAGCATTAAAAATATATTTCTTATGGAAACTCTATAGAATTAACGGCAAAAAATATATGGAATATTATGAAAAATTATTTAGACTTTTTATTTTCTAGCCAGGAAAGCTGGGCTGCAGATGACAGATTTCTTTCTTTCTTTCTTTTTTTTTTGAAATGGAAAATTTTTTTTATTGTTTGGGATTTGTTACACTGATTGCATTTGTTAGAGAAATTCCTCTTGTAGGGCGGTGCCTATGGCTCAAGGAGTAGGGCGCTGGTCCCATATACCAGAGGTGGTGGGTTCAAACCCAGCCCTGGCAAAAAAAAAAAAAAAAGGATTGAATAAATAGAGATAAAAAAAAAAAAAAATTCCTCCTGTAATTGTGTCCCACCCCCGAGAGATGTGCCATACACCGTGACCCCCCCATTCTCCTCCTCCTTCCCTCTCCCTGATCCCTCATTCTCCTACCTGCCTCTTGTATTAGCTCATCTACTGCTTTCATATTATAATTGATTACATTGGATTCTTGCTTTGTGGTTCTTGTGATGCTTTACTAAGAAGAATGTGTTTCAACTCTATCCAGGTTAATACAAAAGATGTAAAGTCCCCATCCTTTTTAATGTCTGAATAGTATTCCATGGTATACATATACCATGGAATTTAGTCCATGCTTATTAATCCATTCCTGGGTTGGTGAGCATTTAGGTTGTTTCCACGTTTTGGTGATTATAAACTGAGATGCAGTCTAGTGCAAGTGTCCTTATGATAATAGGATTTCCTTTCTTCTGGGTAAATGCCCAGTAATGAGATTACAGGATCAAATGGGAGGTCTAATTTGAGTTCTTTGAGGATTCTCCATACTTCCTTCCAAAAAGTTTGTATTAGTTTGCAGTCCCATCAGCAGGGTAAAAGCGTTCCCTTCTCTCCACGTCCACGCCAGCATAAGCAGCTTTGAGACTTCGTGATGTGGGTGATTCTCCCTGGGGTCAGGTGATATCTAGGGTGGTTTGATTTACATTTCTCTGATGATCAGGGATGATAGCATTTTTAAAAAGGTTTGTTAGCCATTTGTCTGTCTTCATCAGAGGAGGTTCTGTTCATATCTCTTGCCCAGAGGTACACGGGATTGTTTACTCTTTTTCTGTTGATGAATTTGAGTTCTTTGTAGATTTTAGTTATCAATCCTTTGTCAGATTGATACCCTGCAAATATCTTTTCCCATTCTGAAGGTTGTTTTGAAGTATTTCTTTTTCCTAGGACATAAAAGCAAATCATTTAACCTGCTACTAATATTGTATATTTTCCATTTCAGAAACACCACATGAATGAAATCTTTCCCTCTGATATCTTCTGGATTTTATACATCCTAGAGTTTAATAATTTTCAGCTTTTTGATAGATCTCAGTTGTACTTACTGTTTATAAACATATGATAAACTGAATCTTAGGATTCCTTCCAGAAAATACTAATTTTCCATGGAAATCAAAAACATTACATTCCTTAGCATATATATAAAATTTAATTTTTTAAAAAAGCCATTTAATTTTAAGAAAATGTTTAATTTTAATGTTTAAAGATGGGTGAGCTGCAAAGTGCTTACTGATTTATATTAAACTACTGCAAACTTGAGTGGGAAGGCTGTCTATATATAGGACCTGAAACTAAGTCTGTTCACTGTTGTTCAAATGACAACCACAACTCTAATGATGCTAAACAGTGGCTAGACACTGCTTCATCTCTGGAGATTATTACAGAGGCCTATTAGAGAAAGGAGATAATAGTTGGACAGCTACTAGTGTCCATCTGACGACTTCCTCTGAGCAGGTATAAACCTTTACTCCTCAATTATTTTTTAATTGATAACCGCCTCAGTGATATAGATTATCTCATATTTATTAAAGCTAGAGGCAACACCCCGCTCTGCTTTGCTTTTAAGAAATTGCCACTTTAAATTCTTCAACATTTTTTAGCTTAAACATTTTAGTTATGATGAATTTTATAAATTCTCCTTTCTCTGTCCCACCTTCCCCTGACTTCCAGTTTGAACAGACAAACAAAGGACAGAAGGGTCCTTTTGCCTCAGGCAACAGTCTGCTGCTGGATACTGTAGCAGCTGAATTGCTCCTCAGTCACAGGCGACACCCTCTCTCCTCATTGTCATCAGTATCATCAGTGTCCCTGACTGAGACCACTGCCACAATTCTGCAGCCCTTTGAAGCAATATTGCCTTGGCTTTTTCTCCTGGGGCTTGCTTCTTGCTTGGTGCAATCTGTGGAGCCACTTAGCACGGGATCCTTGTTGACTCCTAACAGGTACCAGATGATGTGTCCAGACCTCTAGCCTGGTTTTATGCCTTCCCGGCTGGTGCGCCTGCCACTGGTGTGCGTGTGCACAGATGTCAGGGACCAGACGAGGCTTGCCTCATCTATCATCTCACATTTTCATGCAAGAGCTTCAGTTTGATGGGAAGGAATTCAATAGTACATGAGAAAAATCTGACGTCTAAGAGAAACAGTGTTCTTGTTCTTTGTGTCTGGTGTATTCTTTTTAAAAGTCTAGTCCCAAATTCTCACTAAGCATATTTATATGTGTACAGCATTGTAACCTTTGAAAATAGATGTAATCGTCTCCCTCTTTCCACTGATTCCTTTGATCTTTAACTTTTCCACTTTGTCCTCACAACTTATAAAAATAAATTTAAGGAAAAATTATTCTCTTTAATGAATTATCTATAGAATTTGAAATGAAACTATTCTCCCAAATGCTATTTTTTGTAAAAACAATTTGTATTCATAACAAGAATATTCTCTTTGTAAAAAAAAAATTTATTTTCATATAAATTCATACTGACTATTTTTTCCTAAGGGTCAAATTTGTATTAAATTAAACACACATATGTAAGTGTAACTTGGAAAAAATGCATTAATTATTTATGTAATTTCTATTTGTACCTTCTAATAAATAAAAAATTACATGTATATAAATATAAATGCACTTGTTTTACAATACAGAACATAATGTACATAGGTCATGGTATATTTACATTTCTAAAGCTGAACTCTCATGATTTTGGTTATCAGTTTACATTACTTATGACATTATTTTAGTAATTACTGTCTTCCCCCATTATGTTGTTAATTTTATGAGAAAAGGGATCATGTCCTTTTCTACTCACGTTTTTATCCCCAGTGCCTAACAAACAAAAAAAATGTCTCATTTGTTATAAGAGTGTCCTGGGGATTGGCTGACTTAATATATGATTGAATGAATGATGATTGTTTTAGGGAATGAATGAATATTAAAAATTTGCTGAAATTCCTGGAAACTTGTTAGCACTTGAAATGTAAGTATTGAACAGGAAGCTCAACACGCACGTAACTACCCGAAGTGCTGAAGTGTGCTGACAGTGCTGTCTCTAATTAACCACAGCGTCACACAGCCACTGTCCTCGGTTAGGTCTTTAAAGTGGTTCCAAAACTTGACTCCCATTGATTGTAGAGGAAACTCCCATTTCAGATGAGCTGTGTGAACCCTAGAACAATATAAGAAAATTTCCAGGATGACTTCATTTCTTCTAGAGAGACTCTGATAACTTTTTCTCACTGTACCTAGCGAATTCCACTTCCAAAAATATTTATACTCTCAAAATATATACAAAAACAGAGCATATTCAATAAAATGAATACAGGGAAATAGCCTTACTCTGTAGTTTCTGTATCGCTAAACAGTGTTACCTGTAATGGATTTACTTTCTTTCTCACATCGTGACTGAGGGTAGAGAACTCCACCATTTTTCTCTTTTCCTGATTCCATAATGATTTGCAGTACAGATTGGATTACAGCAATATTTTTGCCTAGGGTTTCCCCTGAGGACCACCCAAGAGCTTTCCTTGCTACAAATGCTAACAGTTGATGACTTTAGTGTGTTTTTGCTTAAAGCATATAAGTGCCTATAAAATATAAGGAATCTTTGTCCTGTAGTTCACATGGTTATGAAATAAATCATTTGAAATTATTTCAAAAGCTTTCTGAACACAGTTAATTATGATGATTTTGTTTTTTAATTATCAATGTTTAATGCTCATGAAATCGGTGAGTCTGTCTATATATATTTGTGTATTTAAAAATCTTCACTCTGGAATATTGTGCAAACATGGTCCTTCATGGTTATCTTCCCGTAAAAAGCAACGCAAGCATCTCAGTCTGCATGTAAGAGAGAACCTTCCTAGGGTCATGATTCTACATTTGCTAGTGTGATAATACATGTTACCTACGAATCCTTTCTTGAAGTATGAATTTGAAGTGGTTTTAGCCTTTAGCTAAAACTTCTGCAGAGTTAAAAAACAATGTAATGTATCACCCAAAATGATGTTTTATCATATTTGCTCCATACTAAGTTTGCTTTAGGTCATAATACAAGTTAACATTTATGATTACTAAGCTTTTAATTTCAATTCAAATACACAAATATAGGCACACAAATTAATTCTATATGGGAAAGAATAGTGGAAAAATAACCTGAAATTACAGTTTCTGCAATAGATAACACATTAAATAATTTGATCCTAAAATATAATAAAAATTGGAATATTAGATTCCACATTGGATATTAGATTTCCACATTGATCAAAAGAATTAAATAATTGTTCCAAATTCACATTACTTTGTGCATTTTTTATCAATGTAACTATGATAAAGGGAAAATTCTGTATTTCCCAGTATGACTTTAAAATCACTATGTCTAAAATAAAATATGTGGTTTCTTTTCTTAAAAAGTTTCCTCTCTGGCTTCTTTATTTCATCCAATACTGTATAATTTCAGTCCCCCTAAGAACCTAGAGTTAATATTGGATGCTTGCTCCTTCCTGACTGCCGTAGGACTTGGTAACAGTCCAAGCTAGAAACACTAAAGACAATTCTTCAAGCCCCTCCTTTCCTGCCAGTTCCCACCGCCACGACTCGATTCCAGGTCATTATCACTCTCATCTAAATTCCTCTTCCAGCAACCTCCTAAATATTCCTGTGTTCCCATCTCCCAAATTTAGATTTTTATGCACAGTCATTAGATTACTGTTCATTTTATTACAGTCTCCTCAGAAATATTCGAAGCTTCCCATGGCTATTGGGGTCCCTCTGAACTGCTTTGCTAAAATCCAGGGGTCTCTATCACCTCCCTTCAACCTCTCTCTCCATTATCATCTCCCACTCATTCCTCAAGCTGGACTGCTCTACTCATCACACTCTGAATATTCCTACTTCATTATTTCTTCCTACTCTGTCATTTCTCCTCGTGTTCAAAAAGACCTCACTTTTAAATGCCTAGGCGCCATGGCTCCAAAGCCAACCTTTCTAATCTCTAACCTTCATTGTTCTTACTCACCCCTCTGAATCCTTTCTAGGAAACACTTTGCCTTGTGCCATATTTCATTGCACTATTATCATGTTGAGGATTATATATGTTTTACCAGTTAGTCCTCAGGGCTTTAAGAACAGGATGTTGATTTCCTCTTTCCCCACAGTGCCCATTATAGAGAGATTTCCCAAACCACTTATGGATAAGAAAGAAATTTCACACAAAGTTTAAACTCTTTTAAGTGAGAACAATTTACTTGATGGAACCATTTTCTAGCCTACTAGAAAAATATTATATTAAATGAGTATTTTGTACAAGGTATACTTATACTTGCTTGATATTGAGGATATAAAATTAGTGAAAATTAGGACAACTGATCAAAATTGATCTTTTTCAGCTGGTGTGTGGTGGCTTGGCTCACTCCTGTAATCCTAGTACTCTGGGAGGCCAAGGCAGGTGGATTGCTTAAATTCAAGATTTTGAGATCAGCCTGATTAAGAGCGAGATCCCATCTCTACTAAAAATGAGAACTAGCCAGGCGTTATGGCAGTATCGGTAGTCCCAGCCTCTCAGGAGGCTGAGGCAAGAGGATCACTCCAACCCAGGAGTTTGAGGTTGCTGTGAGCTATGACACCATGGCCCTCTGTTCAGGGTGACAGAGATCCTACAATTCCTCTGCTAGGTATATATCCAGAAGACCAAAAATCACACTATAACAAAGATATTTGGACCAGAATGTTTATTGCAGCCCAATTCATAATTGCTAAGTCATGGAAGAAGTCCAAGTGGTATATGTACACCATGGAATATTATGCAGTCTTAAAGAAAGATCTAGACTTTACCTCTTTCATGTTTACATGGATGGAGCTGGAACATATTCTTCTTAGCAAAGTATCTCAAGAATGGAAGAAAAAGTCTCCAATATACTCAGTCCTACTATGAAACTAATTTATAGCTTTCATATGGAAGCTAGAACCCAATTATAGCCCAAGAATATGGGGGAAAGGGAAAGGGGGGGAGGAGAAGGGGGAGGATGGGTGGAGGGAGGGTGATTGGCAGGACCACACCTGCGGTGCATCTTACAAGGGTACATGTGAAACTTACTAAATGTAGAATATAAATATCTTAACACAATAACTAAGAAAATGCCAGGAAGGCTATGCTAACCATTTTCACGAAAATATTTCAAAATGTGTATAAAACCAGCACATGGTGACCCATGACCGCATTAATGTACACAGCTATGATTTAATTTAAGCAAAAGAAACTGATATTTTTCTTTCAGAAAAGCTCAAATGTGCATCTCTCATAAATAATAATTTTATTTCACAGCAGATAGATAAATAATTATATGTGCATATGTATGAGAATTTTTGAGAAATGTGACCAGATAAATCTTGTGTATTTTATTCGAGGCTGTGGAGTTCCCTACATACAATGTAGGTTCAAAATAATGTATATTTGGAAACAAACGATCAAATCTCACACACCAAGAAGTTTGTCAAAAGTTCAGAATAGATGGGTAATTTAGCTCTGTTCAATCCAGTAGAATTTTAAAAGCCATTATCAATGTAATTATTATAATAAATGTAAAAATTTAAAAATCACAGCTGTCTCTGTGTGGAACACTGAAAGAAACTTCATCTTCAAAAGCTGCTTGTAGACAAAGCTTATTTGGAGATATTTTACTTGGCATTTTTGACAATTTGAAAAATCTAAAGGTGCTTCTCATTTTGCAGATTTTTGCTGACAATATCAAATTATTTAGTAGAAAATTACCAGAAAATTTACATTCTCAGAAAGAGGGATACTTGGAGATAGGGAATTTCCTTACATGATTTGAGCAAATTCATTTGATGGTGCTTAGTATCCTGGTTAGTGGGAAAGCTGTGATAATACAGGGTAGATATTTCTTAGTTACTCCTCAATTTCTAAAATTTTATCTTGGCCATACTATTGATACATAAATTAATATTTAAATGTAAAATATATATTTTTAAATACCCTACAAAAAGATATCAGTGGTAGATGGAAAAATTTACTAAAAGTAATGAGGGGGTCATATCTTTAAAAGACATATTACTGGTCAAATCACATTGATTGACTTTTTCTGTAAATGGGTTAAAATTTACACCACGACTTGAGATCTGTTTAAAAGCATGTGGTTAAACACACTAAGTCTCCATCCCAAACACAGTCAGGCAGCTCCAAGTCAAACATAATGACAGTGCTGATTAATTAGATATGCTTACCCCCCAGCACTTGAGAGTGATTTATGAAGACACATCTCTAGTCTGATCCATTGTGCTGACTGAATAAATGGAGTGAGCTAGAAAAATTCACTGGCAACAGTATCTGGCAGACCCGCAAAACATTAATCCATGAGTTTTCTTATCTAGCCTATTGACAGAATATTAATTATGACAAAATATACATGTCTCACCTAGTTATCTTTTGATAGCTTGGTTTATATTTGAAATATAAATATAGATGTACGTATTGTGTTGAATATTTGGATATATTGAAATTCCATGCATTAGAAAAACATTGTACATAAACATTGAAGAAGAGAGTTAGACTAAATGGTGGATCCATTATGGGAAGGAAGCTTAGCAAGCATGTCTATTTCCTCTTTGCTTCATGCTTAGAAACATAGATTTGTTACAGAATGAAGAAAAGACAACTATTTTTCAAACAAAATAAATGCTTCCATTGCCTTAAGAAGTTATGAATATAGGCTGCCTGGTGTTACTGAATTCTGAAATAGAGCAATTCTGTTTGGAGGAGAAAAAAGATGCCATTGATATAGAAGCAATTAAATTGGGAATATTCTGAAGTGCATTTAATCAAAGGTGAGGGTATCAGTGCATAAATTATTTCTGGTGTATATAAATAAAATATCATATGTTATCTGAGTCTTGAAATTAAAAAGCTTTATGGAGCTGTGTCAGTACACAATTTAAAGCTATGTACAACTGAAATTGAACCTTCCCTAAAATGTCAAGAACAACTCTGGGACATCATGTAAGTCCTACTTTGTTTGTTGTGGTGTTTGACTCATCTTAGTCACCTTTTCTAAATGTGTTACATTAAACATATGAAAACATAACTTGTAAGTAGATGTGATTTGAAGATGTTGGGGTAAAAATGTGTCTTTCACTTAGGAGCAAAAGATAGAATCAAGTAATAAGCTCTTAAGCAACTCTACCTTGCACTAAGACCAAATGAAAATAAATTGATTAAAATATTAATGAAAACATTTTTATAGCACAGTAAGTTTTAAGTAATGTAAAAACTTACTATGCTATATATTAAGGATATATTAAGGATAATAAAAGTACAGTTGTAAAAATTGTTATAACCTAAAGAACACTCCTGTCTTCAGTGACTCAAGCATCATACTTAGAGGGATTAGATTATTTGCTGTAGATTTTCTTCATTCTAATCACAGTACAGGAAAAAAAAATGAAATGTAAACTAACCAAGTCATAAATTCCTGAATTTTTATTGCGCAAGGTGCCAACAAATGGAAATTTAATAGCAAGCTTTAATGCCCATAGGTAAACCCAGCCCAGGACAGTAATTTATCAAATCAAAGCTGCTATCTTAAATCCAGTAGGGTGGAGCATCTGATAATTCTACAAGGGAAGACCTGAGTCATTTGTTGTTACCTGGGGTGATTTTGCTCCAGAAGGGAACATTTTCCATGTCCAGAGACCTTGTTGGTTGTCTAAAATTGGGATGTGCTTCTTGATACGAGTGTACAGAGCCCAGAGAAGCTAGCAAACATCCTAAAATGCACATGACAGCCCTCCCACAGCACAATTACTCAGCTACAATGTCAATAACGAAGTCTGAGAAACCCTGTCCCACGTAGAACACATTTAAATAATTTCATCTGAGGTTTTCAAACAAACATTAATCTTGAGAATAATTTCTGCAAATAAAAGTTGAGGCTTGCCTGTCAGTTATTACAAAAGGAAGTAGAACCTACCCAGGAATATGAGAGTGCCCTGAAAGGTGGAGAAGTGCGGGTACAATTCTGAAAACACGGAAAGGGTTTCGTCTTTGCAACAGCTCAATGCACTAAGAGACACTGGAAATTAACCCAGAATAGTCATGTGTGTTCACTGACAGTATTCTAGATGCAAAACTTTTGAATTTGAGTTATTTGTATTTCTAAGATCATCTTGTATTATCTAAAAACATTCTTAAGTCTCAGAAAAAATGTTTATGTCATTCAACAATGCTGAGGTTATGAATAGTACAGTAAGAAGAAATTACTAAGCCTTCTCATGTAAAGTATTATAAAAAAAAAAATCGCACGCTAATGGGGTCACTGTCTCCATTAATAAAAGACTGGAGGTAACAAAATCATGTGCATGAGGCAAAAAAGTTTCAAGTTTATTTTCCAATTAGGTAACCTATTTTCAAGGCAAATTTGTCATCTCTTATATCATTTAAGGCTTTTATTTAGCAGAAATAGACACCAAAGAAAATGACTTCTGATCATTACAGAAGCAATTTGAAAAGTTTATATGGCTTCTACCTTTGCCTTTCAATTTCAACATTTAGGTTTTATTGCTTACTAACCATTGATTAATGAGTTCTCAGTTGAGAAGGCTGTTTTATGTTACTACATGCCAATCTATCAAAATTTTTCTGAGCCTCAATCTAGTCCCAATCTTGTCAAATCCAGCTTTTCCCAGTAAAGCCAGCTCAAAAATATCTTTCCACTTAAAACTCATGGAAAATTGAGATTTGCATGTGCTTCTTGGCACTTAATGCTACCCTGCCTCACTTTTTTGTTTCTTGATGTATTCTCATCCATTTACTTTTACATCTTTCTAGTTAAATTATAGACTCTAACTGGGTAGTGATACTTAGGAAATATTACAGGAATGAAAGAAAGAAGAAAATGGGCCTGAGAAAGAAGGGAGGGAGACAGAGAAAGAGAAAAAGTCCTCTGCGTCTCTCTTCTCATGCTACTCAGGATTAAAATGTTTTCCTAACACTTCTTTAAAAGGAGAATGTTTTCATCTGGCAATAACTCTCCCTCAGAGATTTTATAATTTACCTAACTTGGACCTAATTTCTCCCCTTCATAGTCTTTAATTTAAACTCTAAGCTTCAACCAAGACAAATTTGCTTCACTTTTCACTTACTCCACAGGCTCTCCTTCTGTTCTGTGCCTGTGCCTCGTAACCTCAACCCAGTTCCTAAGCCGTGTACACACACAAGCATTTTTTATCTGCTTCCTCCTCCATGCTGAAAGTCAGGTGTCACTTCTTACAAGACTATTCCCAGAGGCGTGTGGCCTCTGTGTGTTCCTAGCAACATGCTGCCCGCCCTCCTTCCTGGAGCACACTGGAGTAAGATTGTGTGAGACACTGGGATGGAAACTCTATGAAGACCTTTCTGCTCTCTTGTCTTCCCAGTATTCCTAGTACCTAGCACTGATTCAGCCATGTAATAATGCTTTTGATAAATATTTGTTAAAATGAACTAAAATGAATTGAATTGGATAAGAATCAATACATGTAAATACATTGCTGCAGCTACCAAGCTGATTTTTATTTTTATCAAAATGAGAGTTGGGTTTTTTTGAAAGTTGATAAACACTTATGCCCGAATCTCTCTAATTTCTTATACCTTTCTTCCATAAGGGAATTCAGATTAGGTTTCACCTAGTTCTTTCTACTTGTAAGAGTTCCCTTAAAACAGATGTCAAAAACCTTATGATCACCCAGGATTTTTACATCTGCTACTTTATAAATGACCCTTTTTCAATCTTAAGAAGATGTTCTTCTCTTAAATGATAATCTCTTCTGCTCCAAAAAAATACTTGAGGTTAATCTATAATGTGTTCTATATTTAATACTATAGGCAATTCCACTATTCATAGCATTTCTTAATCAAACTTCCTCTTAATACAAATTTTCTTTTATTTTCTAAAATTGAATTAATAATCATTGACAGAAAATTTGAAAGCCACAAAAAAGGTAAATACATAATGATTATACATAATTCCAATACCCAGGGATGACCCTTGATGGCATTTTTTTGAAATTTACTTTCCATTTATTTTCTTAGCATACATTTGTACACAGTCAAGAAGATACTGGGAAAATAAATTACTTACTGCATTTAAAAATAATTTTATATCATAAGAATTGTCTCATGCCATTATTTTTGTACACATAATTTTAAGTGACTACATACTGCTACTATGCAGGTGTATTACACTTCACTTTCCCCTTTCCCTGTTAATGGCCATTCAGATTTCTCTATCTTATAGTTGCTCCTCCTTTCAGGAAACAGAGGCTGCAGAGCCCCCTGTGTCATTGTGGTTGGGTGGGTTTCTTTTTTCCTTTTATTTTCAAGCAATTTTCCATAAAGCAGTTGCTTCAAAACAATGTCACTACTCAGGCAGGCGTCCTCACACTTTTTAAACAGGGGGCCAGTTCGCTGTCCCTCAGACCATTGGAGGGCCGGACTATAGTTTAAAAAAAAAAAAGCTATGAACAAATTCCTATGCACACTGCACATATCTTATTTTGAAGTAAAAAAACAAAATGGGAACAAATACAATCACACTGCTGCATGTGGCCTGCAGGCTGTAGTTTGAAGACCCCTGATTTAAACATCCCACAAGTGCATGAATAGCATAATTGGGAACTTAGGGAAAGAACCATATCTTCATCTGCCTTCTATATTGCAGATATATACAGTCAGGACACAGGACATAATAATTGAGTCACTTAATTTGCATATAACCCTTCTCAAATTCAGTGAAATTGCAAGCCTAAAATTGCAGGCTGGTGAAGATACCACTATAGCTCTTTATATTTAAGGGAGGAGAGCCTTCTGCACAGCTTGCTTGAGGATCTACCATTCCAGAAGCATAAAAGATATAATGACTGCACAGCACTAAGTTGGTGTGGCAGAAATACTAATAACTATGTTAACTCAGAGTTCCAGAGGTGTGCAGACATTGGGACAGGTTTTCCCACAACCTGGCAAATTACAGGAAAATCCATTAAAGTGTCTCTACAATGAACTTTTCTAGATGGACATATTCTTGGCACAAAGGTCAGTAGCATGTCTATTAAGAAAAGTCGTTTATGCCAACAGTTTGCTTCTGGTATGGATGAAAAAGAAAAAGCCAAATAACTGGATTAAATGGCTTTTGCAGTTTGACCTCCCAGGAGGAAGAGAAACGCAAGTGCTCTAAATGCTCAATTATAAAGTGCTTTGACGATGAAACACCCTTCCTCGGTCCCAGACAGTGTCCTGCCATTAAAAGAAGAGATGCATAATTTCCATAATTAAGATACTTTTCTATGATTTTCTGTGTGTTTCAGCAAATATTTCATTTTTTATCTACAAAAAAGAATCCAGAGAAGGTTAAAAAGAGCTCCAAGTTGATTCATACAGTTAGACTAGAATTCAAGGATTCTATCTCTTTATTAGAGGAAGCAATGGAAATAATTGCAAAACTGTTGTCTTAGATATAAGCTTGGGGATTTTGCACTCTGTGGCGTGGTTGGGAAGGTCTCTGAGTAGTTATAAAACAACAGAGGAGACAAAAAAAAAAACCAAAAAAGAAATCTAAGTGGGAATGTCGGACAGAGGGAAAAGCACAGGAGGGCATACAGACACCAGGTCTGGCTGAGGTGGCAGGTGCCCCAGAGGAGGGATGGCTGGAATGGACTGGGGCTGGGCACTGTTGCAGACCAATTGAGTGCTGACTGCTGTTTCTGTAGCAGATGGACAAACAGGCAGGTGGGTTTCTGGGAGGGTGCTCCTGGGTCTTTACCCACATTCTCTGAGTACCTGGGATCGCAGATGGTAGTACCAGCTGGCAAATGAAAACATGAAGTTTATATGTTTTATTTACTCTCATAAATTATAGAGAGCAAAGTCCATCTTCCTATATGTGTAAAATTAGTACTCAACCCTTCCATGTATCACTTATAACCTAATGTATTTAATTAACCATGGTAGAGATTGTATATTTTTATTCAAAAATGTGTGAGCAATTTAAATTTTCTGTATGTTTTGTTTAGACTATACATGCTTTGGAATGACTTAAGGTTTTAATGTGGGCATTTGAGAGAATTCAACATTTCCAAGAAAAAAGAAACAAAATCTCATTTTGTATTTAAATTCTCTGTATTCATAAAAGGTAGTTCCCAACTGAAAATTTAGAAATTTTTAGAAATTCAGAAAGAAACTGTTTTCTATCTACTAATAATTCTGAAATATAGAGGTTGTTGTTTTCCATGTATTCAAAAATAATTTTAAATATTTAATGTTATTTCATAATATTTCAGTTGTGTTCATGTTACATGTAGATATGAAGGAAAATGTCATCATAAAATAATTTAATTTAATTTTAATCAAATACTTTTAGATGCAGCTTTTAGGAAATGCATATTTAAGCAAACGTGCTTTCAAATGTCTTACAGTTTGGTTGAGTCCGGAGAACATATAGAAAGAACCCAGTCAAAATCTTGTTATGGAGTGACAGGACAAGGAACATTAGTATAGAGTAAAATAATTTCTTTTAAATGATGAAATAGTAGGAGTAGCCTCATTAGCTGATTTGTTATTAATAATGGATTTCTAGGAACTGCAAAAACTACATCACATTTTTCTTTTCCTTAAAGTAGAAATCCAGAATTTATAATATCAAACCAAATACTATATAGAATCAATAATTAACTGTATTTGAAATAAAAATATGAATATGCTAAAGAGAGTCCACCTTGTCAATATAACCCACGCCATGTATGTACCTTGAAAATTCTTGTTGTAAACAGAAACGCATTGCACGCGTACCTCTGAAGAGGTAAGGTAATTTTGCTCCCCCAGGGGACCTTTGGTAACATCTGGAGACACTTTTGATTGTTCGTGTGAAAAGAAGGGCACTACTGGAAGGTAGTATATAGAGGCTCGGGTTGTTACTACATAGCTTGTAATGTACAAAACAGGCTATTGACTCCTGCAACAAAAGATTATCCAGCCCAAAGTATCAATAAGGCCAAGATTGAGAAACTCAGTTATGTCCTCATAATCAGCTAAACACTTAATGGAGTCTAGAATGCAAGAGATTAGCCTATTCTGTAATCACATGTACACTTTAGATGAATTTAAGTTACTTTTTAAAAAGTTTTCAAATTTCTTTTCAATTTACCTTCCCTATTTGAATAGTGCTTGAGAACTTCCACTGAATATCCCTTTGCTCCACTCAGTTGAGTCTCCTTAGTACCTTAACAAATGCAGTAGCGTAAGTATATAACATTGATACCATAATGGCTGCTGTTCTTTAAATCTTCAACAGTTTCTTTTCTCGTATGTCTTTCCCTTCTATCTGAATATTTTATGCCTTTTGGGAGCTGGGTAAAATGCTTAGAAATAAAACTCAACTTTGGTGTACTTATAGTCTCTGCCACATTACTTAGTATTAATCGGGGCCCACCGTCATTTGTTTTGTTTCTGGCTTTTCCTCTAGAGTATGAGCACGTGTGCATGTGTCAGGGACGTGCAAAAACAAACTGCCCCTAATTCCCCATCCTCATCAATTTGTGACTTTAATCTATATGCTCCTTTTCACATTTTACATAGACCAGTATATATAATAAGCATTAAATTCTTATTATTTTGTTTATTTACTACTTTATAATAATAGGAAAACAAAGGAGGAAGAAGGCTAAGGATAAAAGTAACAAAATCAAGGGAAGAACAGGCCCTGTACCAAGTTTAGTAGATTTTTTTTCAGGGATCTTTGCTTTATGTGAGTCTCATCTTACTTATAATCTAATCTAATTAACTTTTAGATTAAATGTTTTAAGAAAAATGTTTGTCCCATCTCAACCTTCATATCTGAGGATGTTAAGTTACTATTTCTTAAACATGCCCATCTACTAAGAAACTATCATTTCTATATGATCTCTACACGCAGGACTACCTGGATTTGACTCTGGACCTACCATTTGTTAACTGTGGGACATTGGGGAAGTTTCCTGACTTGGAATGCTCCATCTGATATATGGGAATATCAACAGTGCCCAGTTCAGATGGTCGTTTTGGTCACTAAATGAGATAATCTATCTGGAGGGCTTAGAATAGTGCCAGGCGAAGAATGAGGGCTCAGGAAATGTTAGATAGCCTCCTTCCTAGAAACATAACTTAATCCTGTGATCCCTCAAGATCTTATCTGTTAACATGACCTTGGATCTAAGATCTTCAAATCATCTTAGCATTTCAAACATGTGTTATAATGGCCTGTAAATGAAATTATTTTATTTCTAAGTTACTCAAGAAGTAACAATTTACTGTTCACTGTTTTTTACTTTGGACAGATTGGCAGCATTTTCAAATGTGTTTTACGTTTTCTTATTCTATCTAACCTCAAAATCTAAAATAAAGAATGAAAGTGTTCGTAAATCTGCTTTTGCGTGTTCGTAAACACTGGGTTCATGGTGAAATAAATTAGCGCTGTAAAGTACACATATGTCAACAATTACTGAGTGCAGTAATTTAAGGCCTGATCAGCTAAACTTCCCTTTGGCCAATAGGCACGCTTGCACAAGATTTAGGGGAAGAAAAGGACGGAAATATAAATGTGGCACTGACTCCATCTTTCATATCCAAAGTGCTATAACTTTCAGAGTATTTCCTACACTTACGACATACCCAATCAGCTCCCTCCCACCGACATTTATTAATGTCATCATTTTCTCTGGATTAGTTCTGATTTATAATAAGCATGCTTGTTGAAAGCAAAGTAAAAGTGTGATTTAGCCCAAGGTTTAGTTTATCAAAACTTGTAATAGGCATAGGTGAAAAAATTTCATCTACACAACAAATGGCAAAAGGTTGTTTTTACCTTTTGATTTAGAAGGGCAATTAATTTAGAATCCATTCTTCTGTTTTTAAATATAAAACTTTAATTGACAAATATTGGCTTTCAGTGGTGTAACGTGAGACTTCTCAACGCGACTGGAATATCCAACTTCCTGATATTTCACCCAGATTAACTTTTTTTTTAATTTATGGAAACTATTTCAAAAGTACGACACTAATAGAAAGTATTTATACATTAGAGGCAAACAGCACATGTGCACGTCTGCATTTTATAAAAGAGAGAAGAAGATAATACTGTATTCTAGGCCAAAATATCCTTACATGCTTGGAAACAACTTAGATAATGGATTCTTTATAGGCACACTTCTAGCCTCACCACAAAATAAAGCACCGTATAAACATATAAGAGCAACTGAAGCAAAAATCCAGAAATCATAGTGGTTAGAACCTTGTGAAACTGGTTGCAGCAAAGAACAGGTCATTGGAGTCTAGCTTGGTACTCAAGGCGGACCAGCAAATACATGTTAATTCCTGCCTGCTGTTAATGAATATAAATTATTGCAGTGGCCTCTTTATTTGTAGTCTTTCTCTACTTCTAGTCTGTGCAGTGTTTTTACCCTGAATTATTTTCCCTGGAAATACTGATTTGATTTCATTCTCTCTTCTCCTAAGCATTTGGTTTTTTCACGGCTTATTGCCTGCGTGATCTTAAACAAGTTATCTTTTCTGATTCTCAGTTTTCTGATAAGCTAAATCCCTTGTAAGCGTTTAATAAGATAGAATATGTGCACATAACAGAAGCTAAGTAAACATGAGGATAGTATGGACTTGAAATATTTCTGTTTTAAGAACGATGTTATCCTAGTTCACCAGAATTCAATCAGGTAGGAATTCAGTAGAATTTGAACAAAGTGTATTGAATTGTATGAGAATGGCTTCTTACACATCTGTCCCCCAGTTTCTTTGAACTTTTTTAACTATTTGCAAATTAATTTTCTTGTTTCTAAGGCTATTCCTCCTGTGTGTAAAAACCTTACACGGTTTTAAATTGTTTCAGAAGCGAAGACAAACACATCCATTATTCAAGGCCTTCCGTGACGACACTTATAACCCAGCCTTCACATTCTTTACCACGCCCAATACGTACAGCCAAATTGGACCATGGACTCCTCAAACATTTTCAGGGTTTTCCTGTCTTTGTTTACGTTCTTCTCTTTCTGCCATATGGACTTGTTGAAATCCTACTGAAGCAATTTCTCAATTACTATTTGATGAGTTGAATGAAATTAACAAATTAACTGCAAGTTATTTTCTAAGTCTCTAAGAGGAGTTATTATATTTTCTAAAGATATAGAATGAATTGAATATAAGTTAAAATAAAAATTAGTTTAATATTAAAAAATAGTCTAGTGGTGCCTATGGCTCAGTGGGTAAGGGTGCCGGCCCCGTATATTGAGAGTGGCAGGTTCAAACCCGGCCCCGGCCAGCTAAAACATCAGCGGCAACTGCAACAAAAATAGCTGGGTGTTGTGGCAGGGTCCTGTAGTCCCAGCTACTCGGAAGGCTGAGGCAAGAGAATCATATAAGCCTAAGAGTTGGAGGTTGCTGTGAGCTGTGATATCACAGCATTCTACTAAGGACTACAGAATGAGTGCGACTCTGTCATACACACCCCAAAAAGTACAGAATTTACCTTTGGGTTAATTCACTGAATATTTATCTTTTCAATCAATTGAGCCACTGAGTTAGAAATACATGCCAAGTTCCCAGTTCCACACTTTTGTAGAATTGCTTAAGAGATCATTTACTGCTATTAATAAACATCAAATACTCACACATGTATACGTCCCTTCTAATCAAACTAGTAATTATATTACTGCCACTTGCACACATTCTCCTTTTCAAATCTGGGTGCTACAATGAATAAGGTAAATAAAGAAAACATTTTTTTTTTAAATCCGTAATGAGATTGGCGAGGTAAAAAGTGCCGTGTGAAGGTCAAATCTGGGCAGTTGCACTACTGTGCTCTGACATGATTTGTCTACGGAGACCAAAAACTAAAAATTGAGTTTAAAATGTAAATTAAACTAAAAGTGCAACACATTATTTCACAGACAGGAATTATGGCATATTCAAAAATCTTGCATGTGCAAGAGTGTTTGATCACACATTAAATAATGGTTATTTAGATGAAGTCAATTCAACTCATTTTTATTAAGTCCCAATTGCTCCTTGACAAGTCCTTCACATATAAACGTTCTGAGTATGTTTGTTGAGTGCATGAACAGTCTCTTAACATTCTGGACAGTAGTCATTTGATTATCTTTCTCTTACATATAGCTGAAGATTATTTGTATTTGGACCCAAAACTTTCTTTTTGCTATTTTTTTCAAGGGACTAGATTTATTATCCAACCCCTGTCAGGTCCACAGTGCCACAGATCAGGGCCTGGGGACAAAAATGGAAAATAAGCCCAAATCCCTGTCTTACAAGTCAAAAGGGAAATGCAAACTGTAATATTTACCAGAGAGTAGCCTGAGGAAGTAATCAATCAAGAAAGATGTTCTATGGAAGTTTGGAAGACAGAGAAAGAGGAGTATTGTTTGGAGAAATTAAAGAATCTGGCCCATTCAAGCCTTATAATATCATAACATTGTAACTATAAAAACATTATTATATAATTATCATATAATTATAATAACATTACCTTTTTGTTTGCAATTTTTAATTTTTCCCTTGAAGGAGAATTTGGCAAGCTAAGTGGTTAAGGTATTATTATAATCATGACACTACAATTTCTGGCTTTCTACCAACAACAATATCAAAATTATTCTCATTCCCACTTCCTTTTCCTGGAAATTTACCTACACAGGAAAGCATCAAATCTTTATTTCAGAAGTATCATTTTCTCCATCTTAACCTATATGATACTGATGATATGAGATTATATTAAATGAAATCTTAAAATTTTGTGGTTATTTTTCATATTATAAGGTATTGTTTGTCAAAAATGTTCCCAATAAAAAATATTCCAGATTAGAAGAAATTGTTACCTCAGGGGGATTTAAGGTAATAAAAGTTACCTATTTTTTATTTTTATAAAAATTATGTAAACATTAATGATTAAAAATAAATCAGAAATTAGGTATAACACAGAGAGGGTGAATTTTTTGTTTTGAGACCATGCCCAGAAAACTAAACCAACCACCAAGACGGACAGTAACTTCTTTGATTTGAAAGCAGAATGGTCGTGGTGCTTTTGCAAATATGGAGAGATGAAATAAGAACTTATAGTCAAGTGGTGTATTGTACAGAAGAAATGGCTAAGAGTGGTCCACACAACCAATTAGCAGAATTCCCATCAGAACAACCTAGTGATTAACTAAATATAATTCTGTTATCTCCATGTTTGCACATATAGACACACCTTACATGTTTTCATTCACATGTTTAAAGACCTACAGAAGAAGTGAATGTATGATGCTGTGTATCATTACTCATTTTTTTCAGACTCACAGCGTGGTCACTCTACCTAAATATAATATGGCCATTACTCATTCATAATGTAGAATATGCTTACAGGAATTTCACATAATTCTTTTTTCATAAATTATGTTATCTATATTTTGTGCATTCAAAATATTTTAAGTAGTTACCTAAAAGATAACAGAGATTATCCATAATGCAATTATTATTCAGAGGGAAAAAAAAAAAAAACAACTAAAGCGATATATACAGACCCTGAATTGTCCTTAACCTTACAAACATAAACCTCTGTCTTACGGTAGAATTAGCTTAAATGTTAAAGTTGGAGGTCAAGGTCTAGGAAGTAGACGATGTGGTTAGGAGTTACTCCCTCCTCCATGTGGCTCCATGTTTCTCAAACAGCAGCCTCTCTAAAACTGCTCTACAAGTAGTTCAGCATTTATTGAGTGGCTACAATGTACAAGGTACTGAGGTAGATGTGGGGAAGACACACAAATAGTCATTGCAACCTAGGAACTTGCACATATTAACAAAGAAGTGAGTCTTCTAAGTCTTTTTCTCTTTGGAGATTCTTTCACAGATGTGGATCAACAACCACATTTCTCCATCTTTGGTTTTTAACATTCTTCTTCTCTACATCTTATTTTCCTAATCCTCTATGAATTGCTTAACTCTTCTCCTTCCATATTTTCTCTCAAAGGCAGATTTTTCATTGCTGGGCACCTCATTTTTTTTGCTTTGCTGTTTTTTTAAGCACTGTAGAGTAGAGAGAAATAAAAGTAAATTCCTAATCTCCCTCTCACGTATCTCAGTGGATCCCATCTTTAACAAGAGGACACCAGACACCTGAAAGACTGTGTTCCTGGCCCTGAGAGGACATCTCCTGTTACACCCACGTCTAGCTGTTTCCTTAGGATAGGTAGGATGCGTAGGATCACTTGAGGTCGTGAGTTCAAGATCAGCCTGAGTAAGAGTAAGATCGCATGTCTACAAAAATATAGAAAAACTAACCAGGGATGGTGGCAAGTGCCTATAGTCCCAGTGACTTGGGAGGCTGAAGATGGAGAATCACTTGAGCCCTGGAGTTTGAGGTTATAGTGAGCTAAAATGATACCACTGTGCTCTAACCTGGGAGACAGATATCATTTGACAATATATTTGTCAATCTGTTTTTGTTAAATCTCTTTCAGTGGTGGAGATTTGTACATTTTTCTTTTAAAGTTTATGCTTTATATGTTGAAGGTTTCATTAGGTATGTTCATATTTAAAATTGTTACGTCTGATTGGTGATTGATTCTTTTATGCCATACCTGTATCTCTTGCAATGCTTCTTGCCTTAAAAACTACTTTGCTGTTGGAGCAGCTACAGATATTTTCTTTTGAGTGGTGTTTTCATGCTATATTTTACTTTCACCGTATCTTAGATAATGCAAAGAACTTAGTGCCATTATAATACAGATAATTCTTTTCATGGCCCACCTGCTCTTATGATACTATCATCCTGCATTTTAATTCTATGGGTATTTGAATCCAACAAAAACATATTATTACTGTATTATACTGTAAGTATCAAACCCATGTTCACTCATAGATTTAGTTATGTTAATGCTTCTTATTTCATTTGCTGAATACCTGGGACCCTTCTCTGATCATTTCCTTCTACCTGAAAAACTCACTTTTGTATTTCCTTTAATGTGGATTTATGGGTAATATATTTCTTCAGTTTTTTTGTTCTTTACCATCTTTATTTCAATTCTATTTTTGAGGCTTTTTTTGTTGTTGTTGGTGGTGGTCTTTCAGCACCTTAAAAATGTCATTCTGTCATCTCTCACTTCCCTTTGTTCTGTTGAGAGGCTTGTCAATCTCGTAAATGCTCTGAAGGTCATGTGCTTTTTTCCTGACTGCTGAGGTTTCTGTTAGATTATGGTCTCCACAGTTTGGTAGACGTGCCTGGGTGACTTCACGTATCTCCCACCTTGTGTTTATAGAGCTTCCTGAATGTGTGACTTTATGAATTTAGGAGTCCTAGAAAGTTCTATTTTATTTACTTTCATTTACACTTTCTGGGATTCTAATTATGTCATCATTAGAATTTCCCACCTGGCTTGACATATCTTTTGTGTACATTTATGTATCTCCTTTGTACATTTTTCATCCTTTTTTTCCTCTCTGGCTTGATCACGGATAATTCTATCTTGCCCATCTTTCTGTTCTTTAAAACTCTCTCCTGCTTGATCTAATCTACTATTATACTATGAGTTAAATTGTAAATGTTAGACATCACTTTTTTAGTTATCTAGAATTTTATTTATTTGTTTACTTATTTATTTGGTATAGAGTTCAGGGCTTCAGTAATAATTTCAATTTTGGCACTTTTTAAACACATACTGTTTACAGTTATTTTAAATTAACATCTGATAACTTCAAATATTTGGATTACAGATTTTCTGCTTACTCTTCCAGTGAATGCTGAGTCATTTCATCTTTTCTCATTAAATGGGTTACTTCTACTTTTTTATAACAACAATGTCACAATAAACATCTTGGTGCACGTATACTTGTGCTCAAATATCATAGTTTGAAAGGAATATAAGCACAGTTGAATTACTGCTTAATTAGAGTGTGCACATGACAAATTCTAGAAACTGATGAATTATTTTCCAAAAGCATTATGTCAAATTATATTCCCATCAAGTATATAGTATTTCCTGCTTTTCCATAATCTTGGCAATATTTGCTATTGCCAGACTTTTAAGTTTTCTAATCTGAAATGTATAATATGTTTTTATCGCAATTTTCCCAAAAGTGTCATTGTGTTTTTGACAATTATCTTTATAAAGGTTGTGTTTCTGTTTTATAACTGAAGGCAAGTTCATCTTGGCTATTAAGTAGCTAAATAAGGAAGGATCATGTAAACGCATATATTTTTGTGCTGTTCATTTGTGGTTGTATAGATTTCATTAAATTTGATCCTTTTGTTTTTATTATTGAGTTGTATAATTTCCAAGATTCATCAACATGAATTCAGTGGATGAAAAATAGTTCATTGTAGGATAAAGTAACACCTAAAATCATTTTTAAAAATACTATTTAAGCTCCCTTGAAAATACAAATAGACAAGAGATATGTAGGATGAATGTACCTAGTGAGCATTTGACTCAGTATATGCTGGAGCAAGTAAATCCACAAAGTAATAATTTATACAAGTGAACCAAAAAAGGAGAAAAAATACTAATAAGAATCATATCTCTTTGAACGATGGATTCTACTGCATCACTGTTCCATTTTTTGCTTTTCCCCATTGCCTTGTCTGGTCAGAATCATTGGGATTTTTGAAAAGTGGTACAAATTGATAGTCAGGAATTTGACTTTTCCCTAATATTGTTATTCTTTATTCACTTGTCCTCACCAGACCCTAAAGTGGTGATACAGTGTTGATAGTTAGCCCTTACCAGTACTTTGAGACTATAATTATTGCTAAGATTGTCAACCAAGAGAACACAATGATTTTTAATCTGTTTTTCTTCCTGAGTTATTATGCCCCATGAATTATCTAGTCTAACCCCACCAAATGATTAAGTTACTTTGATGGGAGCAAAAAAAGTTACATCATTTATGTTTTTTCTATGTGCACCTTTCCGAGACTACTTATATGGAGACAAAGTATTTTGCCTAAATTTATTCCAAAGACTCTAATGGGATGCGAAGTGGAAAAACATAGTTATGCAGTTTTCTTTTTAAGATTATTTTAGGTGGGCTCAGTGCCCAGAGTACCGTGGTTATGGTGCCAGCAACATACACCAAGGGTGGCGAGTTCGAACCCGGCCCAGGCCAGCTAAACAACAATGACAATTGCAACAAAAAATAGCTGGGCATTGTGACGGGTACCTGTAGTCCCAGCTACTTGGGAGGCGTAAGCCCAAGAATTTGAGGTTGCTGTGAGCTTTGACGCCACAGCACTCTACTGAGGGTGACATGGTGACACTGTCTCAAAACAAACAAACAAACAAAAAAAACAACAAAGATTATTTTAGGTGATTTACCTTATACTGGGCAGTTTTAAATACTCATAACCAGACCACGGTCATTGTCCTCCTTCCACGTCAGTCTGCCCTGAGAAATGTATTTTATGTAAATACATGCTGAAATCTACGTCTTGTTTTCAGGAATCCTGATTTCACCCGAAGTGTTCCTTGGCCTTCTGTTCAAGCACATTTGCGTTGGGTGAGAAGCTAGAGGTATTAGCGCATGGAAGCCAGTTAGCTGCAGAAAGATTGTGGCAGTGTGTCTAATTGTGCTCTATTAAACCTGTCACAAAACGTTAAGTAAGAGATTACAGGAAGCATGCACAGAGCACATGGCTTTAACTTAATAAACTTGTAGCATTAGGAACAAGCTAAAACCCCTCTCTTTTATCTTCATTTCCATTTGGTTTCCAAAATCTCTTTAAACCACCAGGAGAAGAATGGGTGCAACTATAAAAGTTTTTCATGACCACAAAAAAGCGCCTTCCCGGTAATAACCATACCAATAGTTAGGCAGAAATACTTGGAAAGCTAACAAGGATTCTCTTTTCAAGCCACACAAATACCTAATTTCTCATGTCATGAAAGTATGATGAGTCCCTACAATTGCTGATGTCCAAATATATTTTGAATTTTCTAAAATTCAGATTAATTTATAATGTAGCTAACACTTTCTGTTATGAAAACCAAAAGATATCCAATAAAACTTTTTTTTTTTTTTTAAGAAAAGAAGCTCTCAATCTTAGAACTAAGTCATATTTGCTGAATATTTTTCCTTAAAGTTGCAAAGCAATGGGGAAGGGCAGGGACATTTGCAAACCAACTGTCCCCGACCCCCCGCACCCCCCACAGTAGCATGTGACTGTTTTGATTAACTTAGATAGATCCATCTTTTGTGTTGTTCTGTGTGTAGACAATCTGGCAGGCATTTTTTAAGAAATGGAGTAAAAATTTACTATTTCAAAATTAATTATAAGAGTTAATATGTACGATGAGTATGAAAAATCGAAACAACTTACAAAATATAATACAATCGCCAAGAAAAATCACAAAACAACATATTTTTATTATGTCACTACCTCATATACTGTTGACCATGCACTTTGGCACCTGCTGTGTGGTGGGTTCTGTAGTAAGGCCTCTGAGGGGCTCAGGTTCACATTGCTTCCTACATCCTGTTCAGAGGTCTTTTTCACTCTTTACTGTCTATCAAAAAATAGGCACCAAGAAACATTATGGAGCAAAAGTGGTCTAGGAGATAAATTTAAATTTAAAAAGTGATTCTGTCCTACACCCTGACCTCACAAATTCATGGGTTTGTCAAGGCCAAAAGATAACTAAAATAACAAAAGTATTGTAAATTGGATTAACATATGACATTTTGTATGATATGGGAAAGAATTTTTCGGCACTGGAAAAACATAACCTAATTAAGACACCATTATTTAAGGCTTTTACAGTAATTTAGTTTCTGAAGGGGGAAAAAATGCCAAATGATTGTATGATCTCCTTTTCAATAAATCTATTTCATTTCTAAAAATGTCGGTGGGGGTCAGAGCCTCTACCCTCCACATGGGAAATTGTAGAAGCAAATGTCGGATCAAGCAACTTGAAGCTGGTATAGGCTTATTGAGAAGGCAGGTAGGTATTGAAATAAAATGTTCCAGTGTGGAAAACTAAGTTAAAACGTGGTCATGCCAGCTGGAACCGAAGTAGTTCACTTAGGCTGCCTAAAAAGTATCCAGAAGGTCAAAGACAAAACAAGAACAGTGTTAGGTTTAGTTAAAATTAAAGAAGCAAAGGAAGCAAGTGAGGCATAGGAAGGGATGTGTAACAGTGTAGCTCTAAAACCGGAGAGGTCTGTGCTGGAGACATGTATCTTTTAGGAAGCTAACATCCGCTGGAATGGTCTGAAATGAAGTGGGAGTCAGGCAAGTCCGGTCTCCAAATTGCAGATGTCACAGAGCGTTTAGTTCAGGAATACTTTGGGGAGATGCTTCCTCTTTGGGGTAACTCAGGAGTCTTCTAGAAGTCCAAAATAATAGAAGAAGTTTTTCTTAGTCTTGCCTTCTATTATTGTTTAAGTCACTCCTCTTTTTCAACCCCTCCTCGTTCTAGCCTAACACTTGGGTCTCACTCATTGTTCTCAGCGTCCCTGCCCTCTCTAGTGTGACCAACTATGGCCAACTGCCAGAGATTGCAAGGGTTCCTCAAATGCAGGACGACAATCCCAGTCAAACAGAGATGAGCCGATAACCCTCACTCGCAGCCAAATAATCTTATAACTCAGCTCCAATTTCATGATGGATCAGTGATAGGAGCCACTTGTGCTCTAAACGCTAAACTTCCAACTCCATGCACCTTTCATTGCAGTTTGCTCTTAAACCATGATTATAAAGTCCCTTCTTAAAAGATATTAATCTAGTAAATGTGCTGGAATTTATTTTTACATTTACACCTGCAATGTACATACAAAGTCTTCAGCTGATATATTGCTTTACAAATGAAAGATTTGGGGTGCTAATACAGAAGTTTTCGTTTTTATTCCACAATTGAACTCTATGTAATTGTGTGTGTGTGTGTGTGTGTGTGTGTGTGTGTGAATTACAGCGCTCTAACTGGAAAGGGATGGAATTTATCACTAGATACTCAGACAACATGGAACACAAGTTCTCATTCTGATAACTATTCAATTTTCTTGGAGTGGCACTCCCATGGAAATTGAGCCATTGAGTTACTGAGAAAAGCCATTTCCTGAGCTCTAAAGTAAAGTAGATCTTGTGCAACCCATAAATTAACATTTGGAATCAGATTAATGCATCATAATATTATTCCATTTGATAAATTCAATCCTCTATTTCATATACAGAGAAACTGAAATAACCGAGACTCTCAAAAAGCCCATCTTACCTCAGAAATGCTTAGTCCATGGAGCTGTTTATTATTTCATGCCAGCATTTATGGGTGTATCAGTGGATGGGCTAGGAGCTGGGCGTTGTGTACATGTCAGCTTGGCCCTCTTAAAGGGTAAGAACTAAATTATGGATTCTGAATCTACTTGGATACCTGTGACTGATGGAGCTCAGCGTTTGTAGTTCTTAGCATTTCAAATGTGAATACTTTGTGTTGAGATTTCATTGAGCAAATGCTCTTATGTTTCTGTGTCAATCACATTTAACATTGAGAAAAAATGCATAGAGAAAATTGCTATGGTAATTCTAAGGAAACGTGAGTTGTGAAGTAATCATGAAAAATTGATGGGGATAACCCACAGCCCAGTGAATGGAGCTATGAAAATTAGGTCATATATTCACCATTTTGTTGAATCCTAGGTCCTCAGCATGATATATAGAGAGAGGAACTGTTTGGGGCACCATCCCCTGACTGCTCGTTTGTTAATAGTGATTGAATTCTTACTAGATTTGAAATATTGAACTAAATGCTTTGATGTGAATCATTTTAATTAATTCCCACAACTCCATGAGGATGTCTTTCCACACTTACAGAAGGACACTAAATGTTAAAGAATTTAAACAATTTGCCCACATTTACACAATGGCCAAGCCCGAATTCCATCTCACCTGAAAAGTCAACAATAACACTTTCTCTGTGCATGAACACTTAACACATAATATGGGGCTAAATGTTAGCATATCTGTCTCATCCTATGTAAAGATTATATGTGCTAATACTACAGGTTTGATGGGAGTAATATTTAGATGCTGTATTTAATAGAAATTTTTATTTTGAGACAGAATCTCACTATGTCACCCTCAGTAGAGTGCTGTAGCATCACAGCTCACAGCAACCTCAAACTCTTGGGCTTAAGTGATTCTTTTGCCTCAGCCTCCTAAGTAGCTGGTACTACAGGCACCAGCTACAACACCCGGCTATTTTTTTTTTTTAAAGGGATTCATAAGCCCCTTTTCTAAATTTTCTATAATGTGATATTATTTTAATAATAAAAGTTTAGTAAATTTACAATTTTTTTAAACATTGTGGAGTGAGTGAACATGGGGGGAGAAAACCAACTTTTAGGAACATACTAGAAACATAAAGTATGACTACTAATTAAATCTACACCAGAGTCCTACATTTCTGAAAGGAAGTCTATTTAAGGTGTTAGGTGAGTTATACAAGTATGTATTTTAGTCCATGGATTTAAAAAAAAAAAGGTTTTGTTAGCGCAAAAGAAGAATCTGTTTTTTTTTTTAATTAATATTAAATCATAGCTGTGTACATTAATGCGATCGTGGGGCACCTCCTAGTGAAGAATCTTAAAGGATGCAAACCATTTGTGCATGAAGAAGTGGGACCTCCACAGATACTAATGACTAATGGGCCACTTCCCTTTCATTTTCTAAATCACACATCTGCCACCTGTTTTCTTATAGCCTTGGTCACACCCTGGGGCACTTAATGACTCTGTGTGTGATTATGATCTGCTCACTAAAGAAATTTTATTCAATCAGGTGTCTTTAATATTTTATGGCTTCTCACAGTCTACCCTAAACGTGGGGCCATAGAAAACTCTTCATTAACATCTGAAATTTAGTTTGATTTCACAGAAGGAATCATCTGACATTTTGTTAACTATGACTTATTAGGCTAATATCATTTTCTAATAACAAGTCTGCCCTAAAAATAAAACTCTGATAAAATGTGTTGAATGTGAAGTAGATTTGTTAAACGATGTTAACAGTCAAATTATGACAATCACACCTACAAGTAGATAGGCTTGACAACAAATGGGAGGTGAGATAATAGGGTAATAGATATTCTAAAACTCCACCAGTTCTTAACCTCTAAATGAATGATACTCTTACATAATATAATTGACAATAACTAACAGTTTGGTAGGAATAATGATCCCATGTAAAGATGAGAAAACTTATGTTCATTAAGATCAAGCAACCCAGGTAAATGGATCATTATGAAAGCATTGAGATACACAAAAATAAAAAACATAAAATCCGGCAGCACCTGTGGCCCAAAGGAGTAGGGTGCCAGTCCCACATGCAAGAGGTAGCAGGTTCAAACCCAGCCCCAGCAAAAAACTGCTAAAAAAAAAAGGAAAAAAACCCCATAAAATCCATGCTGCCAGAAACCAATGAAGTCCTCCCAGCAACACCAATAAGCCAAGCAAACTGAAACTTGGATGGATGAATCAGAAAGGTCACGGTCAACTGTGTCTGTCAGGAGTGAAATAATAGACCATAATACAATCTGTCTGAAGACTTTCATAGCAACGTAGGTGTGATCTGGCTCCAATATTACCTTTCCTGCTGCAGCTCAGTACTGCCTCTGAAGTGGTTACCGGTACCTGGGCACTGGTGAAATTATGTTGCCATTGCTCAAAATATTGCTTTTATTTGAGTTACTAAGTAGAACCTTAGGAGGAATAGTAAATATTAAATCGTGTCACTTTATGGCACTCTTCTTTATTTTAGTAGCTTTTCTCAAAACTTTGGTTATTCTCCCAAATCTAATTTACCTGTGAAGCATAGAGAATAAAAATCTTACCATTTTTAACAATTTGGAGGATATTGTGCTTAGAGAAATAAGCCAGGCACAGAAAGAAAAGTGTCCCATGATCTCACTTACGAGGATACTCTTTAAAAAGCCCAATGAAGAGTAAAATGGTGGTTACCTAGGGCTGCAGGGAACTGTGTGTGTTTGAGCGTGGGGTGGTGGTGGCTGAAGAAAAGTTGATCAAAGGATATAAAGTCTCAATTAGGCAGAGGAATAAGTTCAAGAGACCTACTGTACATCATGATAACTAGAGTTCACAATCATTATTATGTACTTATAAATTGCCACGAGAGTAGATTTTAAATGTTCTCACTACAAATCAGTAATACGTATGTGAAGTAATGCACACATAGCTGGATTTAGTCTTCCCACAGGTCAACATTTTTCAAAACACCATGTTATGCACCATAAAAAATGTACAACTTTTGTCAATATAAATCATTCATTCATTTAAAAATTAGACCCTTTCTCACTGGCTAGAACTCCCCTCTGAAATTTGATTCAAAAGAGTAATGATGTCTGAATATTTTGAACAATGTCAAAAGTTGTGGTACATCCTCCAAAGATGATCATTTTGATGGTAACAAAACTTTCCATTTGGAATTCTGTGTTTGCCTTGCAGGGTGCAATTATTGGCATAAATGTTTTTAAACGTTTTTGGAACTTAGATGACAGCTAGGGAACTACTTTTACATATGTGGATACTAAGATCCCATTCCATTAAATACTGAGATTAACTCTGATTAAAAATCTTATGGAGTGAATGAAATAATTACCTCACATTTAATATAAACGTGTGATTCAATACCTGCCTCCCTGAGATATACTGTGAACTAGAAGGAAAGCGCCTTCCTTCTCACTGTGTTCCTATCACAATACGCCAGGTGTACGCTGCAGGAGGAACATGGTGGATGATATATCTCATGGTCCATGATCTTCATTCATGTGTTTTCATTTCCTTTCTTTGTAACAAAGATCATGAATCACAAGAAATGAGAATTGTTAAAACATGTAACGTTACAATTGGCAAAATTAATAGCTCATGGGTTATAGTTGCTTTGAGAGTAATTATTTCTTAGAATTATGCATGTGATTGAGTTCTTTTAATACTCTTCACTAATTCTCTGTATTTCCATCTGGTGGTAATTTTCAGTTATTGGTTGAAATCTGGTTCATCGTGGAATATTTTGAGTACAAAGAGGAAGAAACACTGAGTTAGTTAAGGTAGCGTAACAGATGCCATTTCATTTCGCGTAAGGCTCATACAGGTGTCCTCAGAGCACTGTTGTTTTTTTTCCCACCTATTATGTAATAAAGAATTGAAATCAGTAAAAATATAATGTCTAATCATAGGATAATGATGTGTTCTCTACTTTGTTGAGTTTAGAAATATTCTAGTTTTGAAAATGGGACTAGGACCACCCACAGAAATCATCTCATAACACAAAATCATTGTATTTCTTGTTTATTTATGGCCTTCCTTCTACAAGCTCCCTTAAAAAGGATATAGCATCATGGAATAGTGATAACATTGTGTGTCTCTAATCATAAAAGTCTCCATTTACATAGTCATCTCTGCCATATAACAACTATGTGAAATGGGTAAGTTACTTAAACAGTGAGGCTCAATTCTTTATCTGATAAGTTAGTATATAAATAACCACCTCACGGGGGCTACTGTGAGAAATAAATGATGTCATGTATGTACAATTGTAGGTACTAGAAGGAGCTTGGTTGATATAAGTTTATAGTTCCCTTTCTGCTTACTGTGGAAAGAGGGATATTATATTTCTCCATTTCTTCACTCTCTTTCCAAGTCATAGCTTTTCATTTGTTTACAACGGATCTGAGCCAGGAGCCCCAAGATATGTACTAAGAGCATTATATAGTATAATACAGTTAAATGGGCGTATGCATTTTAAACAAAGGGATTGCTTCTGGATTGGGTGCCACTGTACCAGCCATGTGACGTACACCTGAAGCTAACTTCTGATTGGAGATTGATGATTCATATTAGAAAATCAGCAACTCATGATGACTTGCAAATTTTACTCAAAATGGTGGGCAAAACAAAATGGCTACAGCCAATTCAGCCAACTCATCAAGATGGCCTCAGTCTGGTTCTCTCAGTACACTTCTTCTTGAGCTCAGAAAAGTACAAATTATGTGACTTTAAATTAAGATCAGGGCCAGACATGATGGTTCAGGCCTATAATTCCGGCACTCTGGGAGGCCAAAGTAGTTGTATTGCTTGAGCTCAGGAGTTCAAGACCAGCCTGAGCAAGTAAAATCCCCATCTCTACTAAAAGTAGAAGAAAACTAGTTGGTCATTGAGGCATGCACCAATAGTCCCAGCTACACAGAAGGCTGAGGCAAGAGGATCCCTTGAGCTCAAGAGTTTGAGGTTGCTGTGAGCTGTGATGTCACAGAACTCTACCCAGGGTGACAGAGTGAGACTCTGCCTCCATGAATAAATATATAAATAAATAATAAATTAATATCCAATTATACTACAGATAAATGGATATAATGCTTTTTTTTTTTTTTTTATGATGGGATAAACTTCTCTGTTTTCAGCTGAGGTATAAATCAAAGCAGAGGATTGTTCCAGACGTCACAACTCCTAAGTAAAAAACAACTGCACCTGTGCATGTGCTTCCTGCCTTTATTCTAGGACGTGACGCTGGCTATGGTCCTCTCCTCCCAAGTCAGCTGCACAGGCAACCATCTGAGAATCCTGTAGTATATACATGTAAGTTAACACGAACAGCCGCTTCAGGGATGAGGCACCCCGGAGTTCTATAAATGAAGTGCACCTTTCTCTTGTTGCCAGGATATTTATTACATAGGAGAAAAAGAGTATGAAAGAATCCCACACCAGAGCCCCTTGCTGCACGAAACTTCTAACAGTGGACCTGGGTCATGCTGGTTTTTCACCATTATCCAGTTTCACTTAGGTTGATATCCTATTCGATCAATTCAAAAGCATGTGTTGCATGTCTGCTTTGCATAAAGCACTCTGCTCTGTGCTATCAGCAAAGCAGAAAGTTCACAACATGATTAAATGTGGAGAGTTAGTATTGTTAAGTTGTTAAGGGAGTACAGGACAAAGTGATATATACGTATATTTATTTAATATGATCAAGTACTCAATGCTATGGAATTGTTGATTCATAGAAGGTCAAGATTGAGCTTTAACTTCTGGACCTCAAACTCCATCCTGGCAGCAATGGTCAAATTCCCTATTTAAAAGGCATACTGGATGATCACAAATCTTTTTTTTTTTTTTTTTTTTTTTCCCTTTCCATAATAGAAAACTTCCTATAGTGGTCCATTCCATTTCCAAAGAACTCTAATTATTTTTAAAAGTTATTTCTTATATTGAGCCAAAATAGTGCTCTCTCTCTCACACACACAAATTCTGATTTGGAAACATGCAGGAAATGTCTACATTTTAAAAAAAAAGTCTACATTTTTTTAAAAAAAGAGAGAAGTTCCAATATTTAAGGATATATCTTATTTTGTGAGTTTTAGCTTCCTCAATCTAAATATAGCAAATCCCTTCAACTCTTCCTAAATGGTATGGTTTCAAGCGTCCTCCTATCCTGATCATCCACCAGTGAACATGTTCCCATTTTCATACATATGGTCCTTTTAAAATGTGTCATGCAAATTTACACATAAAACTTTAAATAGACTAATTAATGCAGGGTCACTATTACTTCCCAGCTCTGGAGACCTGCATTTTTATTCATCAAATGCACATTAAGATCACAATGATAAGAATGGAAAAACAAAGAGCACGTGTCCTCACTATTAACTTGGAACTAACGGGCCAGAACTTACATGCACATACAGAAATTACACTCTTCAGACATTAAGCAGGTAGGAGTAAAGAGGTGGGGCTAGTTAGATTCAAACCTAACAGGTACCAGACACAATATCTGGATGGTGGGCGCACTTATAACTTTGAATCAAACTGTACAAAAGTGAATTATGTAACCAAAACATTTGTTCCCTTATAATATTCTGAAATTAAAAAAAAAATCACAATAAGGTCATAATCACTTTTTTTGTGATTGCATCATACTAAGTGCTTTATACTGAGTGTTTTTTTTTTTTAAACTGCTATTAAACCTGCAAATGACAACCCTACATCAAAATGTCATGAGATACATAATATATTCAGATATATTTTAAAGGGTCTTGGATACAAGTGTATGACTTTGTTTCCTTATTGTATTTTGTGGTCCAAATACTCACAGATTAAAATCCCTTAGCATTTTACTCTCTTTCTCTCTCTCTACATATGTATGTTTATATATATATATTCCAACCCTAATGCCAGTCATTCAATAATCTGATAAACAAGTCATCACTGTACATATTTAATAAACTGTGAATAGGTAGAATTGAGATCAGTCCTGTGACAATGTGCTACTGTCCCCTCTCCATGCTGGCCCTGACCTGTCGATATTCACACCACCGATCACTCCACTATGAATTTATTTCTCTGTACTATTGTCCTCTTCAAGTTTCTGCATCCTGTCTCAAAGATTTTATGAGATATTTAGGAAAATACCTACCTGAGATCCAGAAGGATTCTCTTTTCAGAATACTTCCGACACATCCTGTGTAAAATTAGTTCACACGCTAAGTAGGAGGAGTATTTAGGAAAGGAAAGGAATAATAGTAACTAAAGGTATTTTGAATAAATGGACTTAAATTGAACTTTAGAGACTTTGAAAGACTAAAAAATTGTGAATTACAGGTAGGAGAGTTAAACCATGTTTTGTAATCCATCCATAATGCCATGCATTTAAAATTGTGGGTGAATTTATAGAGATTTATCCTCAATATACATACTGATCCTCCAAAACCTCTGACTAAAATAGTAAAACATATCCAATCTGGGCCAACTATCAGGGCCTGCCCTGGTTAGCCATATCTTAGGAAGCATTTTCCCAATGAAAGCAACTGTAAGTGCCTTTTTTTTTTTTTTTTCCTGAGGACCTAGTATAACTTATTGTTTGACATTCTCATTTTGGCATTTTATCAAATATCATCTTTATTTTATAGTATCATTAAAACTTTTACTATATTTTTTATATCTTCAAGGTAGACTGTAAACTTCTAGAGAAAAGCGACTATATCTCATTAGTTTTAGGTTCCTGTACAGTCGCTAGCGCAGCAACAGGCTGAACACTGGCTAAAGGAGTGAGCAGAGCCAGCAGGGTTAGTTTTTGACTATCCCAAAGATTTTTGTATGTCTATTTAAATGTAGGTGTGTGCATGTATTTAAATTTATGTTTTCCCAGTATAGTTTCTAAGCAATTAAAATGCAGAAACAAAAGCTTTACTAATATAATACAACATCCGTGACGACTTCTAAACTATCAGCTTCACGTGTGCAATGCTGTGTCATTAAATTAATGTCATTAAATTAATGGGATTCTGTGGGGTATTTTGTCATCCTATCCCTGTAATGAGGTACAAAGTTATTGAAGACAAAAGTTAGTCCTACATATATAGGTAATTGCTAAAAAAAAAAAATGCAACAAAGTTTTGTACTTTCAAAGTGTCCCGAAAGTACATGTACTTGAGTCACTGCTGTGATCATGAAACTTAAATAGAAAAGTTGATTTTTCAGGGACAAAATCCACCTGGAATCCAATCATGTTCTACTTTGTATGATAGAGTTTATTGATTTATCAGCTTTTTTCATGTCAGTCTATTTATGCAATGGTCATTTATGTCAATGATATGATTTGGATATTTGTCCCCTCCAAATCTCATGTTGAAATTTGATCTGCAGTGCTGGAGGTGGGGCCCCGAGGGAGGTGTTTGCATCATGCAGGCAGATTCCTCTTGTGTGTCCCTCCCCTGAACTAATGAGTGAGCTCTCATTTGATTAGTTTACAAAACAAGTGAGTTCTCATTCTATTTAGTTCACAAAAAAGCACCCTCTCCTCTCTCTCTTGCTCCTCTTACCGTATGACACAACTATTCTCCTATCCCTTTTCACCCTGACTAGAAGCCTCCAGAGGTCCCTCACCAGAAGCAGATGCTGGCACCTTGCTTCTCGTACAGCCTTCAGAACCAGGAGTCTTTTCTTTATAAACCATTCAGTCTCAGGTATTTCCTTTGTAGCAATGCAAAATGGACTAAGATAGTCAATGTTCCCTCCTTTCTTTTAAAATTGTACCCACAGTCCTTTAATGGAAATATCAGCAAGAGGAAAGCCTGTGGCCAAGGAGACTGGTTCCCCATAATTAACTGATGAAATGATGCAATGACTTCCTATTGCTGAAGCAGGACTTTCCTGGGTATCCTGGTTGGTCAAAAGAACAGAACTTCTTACACTGGAGCTAATAGACCCGGTCCTATCCCTGGTTCTGCCATCTATTAGTGTGTGACCTTGGATAAGTCACTGGATGGCTAGTTTTAGTTTAGCATTATATAAAGTTGGAGAATTGGATTGGATTGTCCTTAAAGTCCAGTCTAGTTCTAAAGCTCTAAGAAGCCGGTTCATGAGTGAAATTTCTCCTTGAGGCAAGTAAGACAGACTCTCATAACGAAGTGTTCATTATGCATGAAAAATCAGTGTTGCTTTCTCTTTGTGAATGGTATAAGAACTACCTCCCACCTCTGATTTTCACATATCCCTTTTTGAAAATGGTGAGCTTGAGAAATTTAGGAAAGAAACAGCTTATGGTCTCTCCCACCCTAACAATGAATATTGGTATAAGAATTCACTTAGAACATGGCTGTTCATTTCTCTAGAATTACCATTTACAGAAGAGCAATAAATCCTCAGTTCATACATTTACATGAAAAGATGAAGATTTAATCTTTGATTTTGCTACTAAAAATTAAAGTATTTGAATGGTACAAAATTGTACCAGAGACTTTAAGACTTCTCCAGAACTGACTCTAAATGCATCTGTAAAATGCATTTTTGTATTTAAAAAGTGTGCTCATGATTAGGGCATGTGGCACATTTTGATTGCCAGGACAAATTCTGCACCTGTGAAAGACAGAGTGCACCCAAACTGTCACACAGAATGTCCCCTTGCTTCTCTGCAGAGGGTGCTACTTCTGACACCCTGGAAAAAGTTCCTGTAAAAAAGGGTACTCTTTAAGATTGTAACGCAATATGACTTATTTTGGTTTGGTTTGGTTTGTGTTTTTACTGCTCATCTCACCCCCACATTTGTCAGAAATATTTCTATTTCCTGAGTTTGGTCAGCTGCATAAAGGGCAAGAAGTACAAAAATCATCAGAATCATGTCAACTGCTGGGGAACCGGAGCAGTGCTGGCTGTTAAAAGCTGTTAATTGCAGTTTACAAAAGAGAAATCCCTTATCTTTGAAAGTTCACTTGCTTGAGTGACTCATTCTTCCTGGGAGGGATTAATGCTTAATTAGAAAAAGATGCTAAACAATCTGATGTGCTTCCTGAATGAAAACTTCACCTTAGTTTTAAAGATTCTTAACAAGGTAACATGCTAATTATTTAATGAATGATTTGCGCTGAGCACAAGAGATATGTGTTAAAATAGCAGCGCTTATCGCGTTTGGCACAGCTCCCAGAAATCAGTCCTGTGAGTGTTCTAGGATCTGCTGCCAAGCCTGTTTTTTGTTGTGCTTGGTGCTTGGTTTTGTTTTCCCACCTTCGAGTATAAACATGTTTGTCCAGGTACACAGTTGGGAGGGGACGCTGAGAGGGTCAGGAAAGGAACGCCTGGCGGTCAAGGAGGTGATGATGGGGAAGGAAGAGGAGAGGAGAAGAGAAAAGAAAGGCAGTCAGAACTCTGTCTTACCTTTATCACTGTGTTCTATTGGCAAATATCTTGAAATACTGGTACTCTAAACTTGCTATAGGATATAAGGAAGTTGGAAAGAGCAGCACGCACACTTCAGCAAAGGGTACAAGGCCTTGCAAGCCCAACTTCACACTTTGCTTGGCTGTCAGAAGGCTTTCTCCTGCACAATACCCCAATGTTTTGGTAGGCCGACTCCAGTTCACTTTACTAAGTGGGGAGGCATGGGTGGAATGCCAGGTATGTCTACAGAGCAAAGCAGTGCAGGCAGGCTGACGCCAGGAGAGAATAGGCAGGTACCTATTGAGTTACAGGATTTCTACAAATCTAATCCGCATGTAATGTGAGACTTATTACAGAGCCAGCCTCTGTTGCACTGTGAAGTTTGAGGATATGAACAGTCTCAGAAGCAAAGATCCCAATTAACCCATTGAAACCCAGCTTCAGTTGACCAAAACTAATAACCTTTTGTAATGCTATTTAAGGGTGAGTGAGATTAAAAGTTGCTTCTAATACTCTGAAATAAACTCAGAGTAAGGTATTATTGAACAGAGATATTTAATAGGTCTAAACACACACTACAGCCACAGCACCTAGGGCTATTTCAAGTCCTCTCTATTTAATATGGCTGACACTGGATAGTCTATACATTACTAATGACGAGTATCTATAATTTATGGTACATTTTTGCATGTGGTAAGTTTGTTAGGAAAATTTTAAATAGCAAGTTATTTATTAGTATTTAAAAATCATCTACTTAACAGAAGCATTTGTTTTCTGGGACAACTTCATTACTTCTCAAAATAAATTGATGGTACATTTATTAAAGAAAGGAAGTCAAAATTGTCGACACAAATAGAAAAAAAGGCCCAAGTACCACAGTCTCAAATATTTATGATGTACATCAGACACTTTTCTTGATGGTCAACTAACAAACGCCTTAGGGAAGTAGTAAAGGAAATGAAAGTGTTGTGTAAACACTCAGTATACAATTGCAAGAATTTTCTAAATTAGATTTGATAAATTAAAAATGATTAGTCTTCAAGCTATCCTATAATTGTACAAAGATAAGAAAATTAGGACAATTGTTCTTACTTTATCAATGTAATTGTGATAAAACTCAAACTATAACCCAAAAGCCCATTTCAAAAAATAGTCTGCAAACCAATACTAACAGCATATGACCTCAGAAATATTGTGTACATATGAGGCATGCATGACTTGTCTCCAATTACCTTTGTGTGTTTCTTTTTTCTTTCTTTTTTTTTTTTTATTGTTGGGGATTCATTGAGGGTATACAGAAGCAGGTTACATTGATTGCTTTTGTTGGATAAGGACCCTCTTATATTTGTGTCCCACCCCCAAAAGGTGAACCCTATCCCTTGAACCCCACACCCTCCCTCCTTCCCTTTCTCAGCTTTCTTATCTGTTAGGGTTCCTTCCACAGGTATTTACATTCATTATCATATTTTGACACCTTGAAAAGATCATCTACTTCTAGAATTTTGTTTATTGACATAAAAATACCAAAATCAAGAATTTTACAGTCTTGTATACTGATATTTATTAAGTGCCTTCTGTGGCTCACATATTCTAAAAGATACTTAAATTATATTACTTTATTTAAACACTTTAATGTTTCCTAGTTTTGAGATGAAGAAACTGAGGCCCATATCAAGTAACCAGTAGCTAGCAAATGCAGAATTTAATCCAGGATTGGTTGACTCAATTCTGTTTAGAGTGGGGTTAAATGTGGGAGGCAATATGGCACTGCCCCCAAAATGACAAACGGTTGAAGATGGAAAGGACATTATTAGGTATTACCTGGAGCTCTGGGTGGACAAGTGGCTCTGTCACTTTTTAGTTTCTGAACGGGAAAATTGCTGAGTTTCTATGTTCCTCAGTGTCCTTGTCTTTAAATAAGGGTATAAAAATTAGATAATAATGCTTTGTGAGGATGCAGACATGGTGGGTTGGGTCATGGTAATGTTAGCTGTGTAACATAACACTTAAGTTTCTCTGTGAATCTTGAAGTGGATGCTGTTCTGATATACACATACTACATCCCTAAAGTGATTCTCTGCTTTAAACATGGGAGGGAAGAGAAAACAGGGTATTTCCTGGCTCCTGGCTGAACTGCCAGCTCGTGCAGAATTTACTGAAGGAGGTTGTCTCTGAAACTGTACAAAGAATTTGCAAGTTAGCTTTAAAGTTGATTTGTGACATTAAAGTCAATCCAAGCCTAAATTTGTTCACTCCTCCATCCTGCTCGTTACTTTCAAGCTATTGCCAATTTCATCCCTGTTTAACCTTTGTGGTAGATAAGAAGATGCTATTAAATCTTGTACTAGTGAGTAGTCCTCTGGAAAGCAGCAGTCAGTATCTGACAAAAGAATGTGGAGAGATAGTCTAAGCAGTTTTTTAAAAAGCAGAAACATTGATTAAAACTAATAAATTAAGGACATTTGTAAAAATAGCATCTGTTTAATGGTGCTCCTAATCCTCAAGTTATTAATATTGTCAACATTTGGTAAAGATAAGAATTCTCCCAACTTACTGAGGGATTTTGCTGGGTGATAGTATTCGTTTTAAACACTGCTTTCACTATGGTTTCAATATAGCATGAAACACTTTTCTTTTTCTTTAGGACAGGCACATATTTCAAATACCAAATATATCTCTGTAAATAGATTTTTTTCCATATTTTATTGATGCTACGTTTAAAATCCCCAAAGAAAATGTAGTTGAGAAGAGTTCCTTTTTATAATCAACAAAGCAGAATAAAGTCTTATAAATTTATGTTTTAAATAATCGCTATAAAGATTTAAAAGTGAAGATTAAAACATCTTAGCAATAAATGGAATCTATGTCTAGCTTGTTTAAAATTTAATTTTTTGATAAATGTTTTATACACTCTTGAAAAGATGTGTATTCTATTATTGGGTAGAGCTTTTTTTTTTGGCCACGGCTGGGTTTGAACCCGCCACCTCCAGCACATGGAGCAAGTGTCCTACTTCTTTGAGCCACAGGCACCACCCAGGTAGAGCATAAATGGTGCTAGGTAAACTGGTTGGCAACCTGTAGAAGATTGAAACTAGACCCACACCTTTCACCATTAACTAAGATAGACTCTCACTGGATAAAAGATTTAAACCTAAGACATGAAACTATAAAAATACTTGAAGAAAGTGCAGGGAAAAC